>VOMN01031019.1:0-27458 GCA_014899125.1 Orchestia grillus
GGTAAAACGTATATTTTCGCTAAACAGAGCGACTGAAAGGCAATTTATTACACTATTTTTGACGAGCTACCGTAACTAGTAAATAGTAGAAATAATGTATGCACCATCACTGATATTCTGGGAGTTGAATTCAAAGTCATGTAATTTCTTTTAAGATCCTTTTAATAATTTCCTTATCAGCTCATTCAGCGTCTCTGTTGTCGAAGACGCCGTGTTATTCGTAATTCCATACTGATAATGTTCTTAGATGTTTTGACGAGATCATAACCCAGTATCTTGATATCTGGCGAGCATCTCTCGTTAGCGCCGCCATCTCGTCTGCCACAGAAGAAGGCGCTCGTTAACGAGTTAGGACAACAATTACCTCGGAAATTATGGGTCTTGCTCTCATTGCTCGTAAAGTGCGTTACTTCTTTCTATCGTGACATTGTTCTAACATCTCTGCAGCTACGTTAAAACGTTTGGGATCTTCAAGCGCGTATTTCAAGTTCTATATTGTTGATGTTCAGAGATTATTGTTCCTCATCTTTCCGTTAGTTCCCTCTGGTATAATTACCAGTCTTATACGAATGGAAAGATTTGATTCTGCAAGGTGTAAGAGACATATTTTTGTTCGTATTTAGACAGCGAACTGTTGCCGCACAGTCCATGTCTGCATCCCGAGTTTGGGGACAACCAAGAGGAAAAGCCTGGTCGTGGTATTAAGATTGGTGATGGTGTCATGGAGGTTGCATTAAGATTAGTGATGGCGTCATTGTGGGGGTATTAAGATTGGTGATGGCATCGTCATCGGGGTGGAGCGACATTCTAATCCACTACGCGACTACGCGACTACGCGCTGTATTATAGGAAAGTCAGGGGCGGAAAGCTGTGAATATCTACCTGTATTTTCCCCTTAAATGTATTCATCCTCACACAATGATAGACGTGAGAGCAAAGTGTGTAATCAGCTATAAATGCTGTTTAGCGGAATAATAAATTTGTATTATTTTCATGCAGAAATTAGCTTCATTTTCCTACTACAGCAGTCTTCTGATTTGATAATTTATGATTCATTTAAGTTTTATTTTAATACCTTTTTTCTATGAAAGCAGTTTTGGAGATTTATTCGATGAATTCAAGTGTTTCTTGTCTATTTATCTCTGCGCGTTATGAGATATGGGCAGTGAAACAACGCACGCTGCGCTTGAAATGCCTTGCAAATTTGACAAAGGTGACCGTTTTGGACTAGGTCAGCGGAGTGCTCGTCGTAGGGAATGGTCGTTGAGATGACGGAGCTCTCGTCCCTGCGGTGCGCTGTACGGACAGCTGTGCACCGTACGGACAGCTGTGCACCGTACGGACAGCTGTGCGCCGTACGGACAGCTGTGCGCCGTACGGACAGTTGTGCGCCGTACGGACAGTTGTGCGCCGTACGGACAGCTGTGCGCCGTACGGACAGTTGTGCACAAGGATTTCACCAAAATAGCAGACAAGAGAGTGAGCCCCATACACTCGTATGTCCTGTGTACACCTCATGTATGTGTCTCAAAGATTCACGCGGCTCTTTCCCTTGAAAACTTTGTAAAGAAGCTCGAAAGCTTGGGTGGTAAAATTATAAAATCCAGGGGAAGAATTGCAATATTTCTTTGAAATATGAACCCTGAACATTACCTACATGCTTGAATATTGAACAAGTACTCCCTTAGCTAAGATACTCCCTTAGAATCGTAGTTACTAAGGCTACTATAGGCAAATTGTACTTTTTTATTGGGCACCCTGTATAATGGTTTGCATTGCATCTTCTTCTAAGTGGGTCAGGACTCGAAATTTTTTGAATTTCCGCTCCGAAGTTCACACCGTTGGCCTATTCGTATTTGTGTGCATTAGGAAAATGACGGTGAAGTAAATTAATAATTTCTTCACATCTAGTTTGATTAAACTGACATAGACACGTGAATATGTACATCATTTCAGACGTTAACGGTTTCTTATGAAGAGTCCTAGCTTTTCTCAAGTAGATAATTTCCTCGTCGGTCGGAGCAATTGTGCCTGTCCTCGTCAGCGTTTACTGCAGATTTCACATTCCCTAAAGATGACCCCGCAGCAAATGCAGCGGCCTGTGTTTTGAGAGGCTGGCGTACGTTTAATTATGTAGCGAGTCTCCGGCACCTACATTTTTCTTATTATTTATTTTGAGCGCCACTAATCTCCTTGGAAACCATTTACTAAAATTGTCTGCATAATTTTTGTTTTGCATTTTCTTTTCACGTATTGGCAGATGTCATATTAGTTCAATAAAAATTCACTGAATCTCACTGAAAATGTTTACCTTAACAGTATTATAGAAGCTGTGGCATTTTTAAACTTTCAGATAGTTTTGTTCCCCTACAATAATTGAGCTTAACAATCAAGAGATTATTAAATGGAAGCGTAACGGTTGTTCAATTAGCCATTATTTTTAACACGTAATTGGCACGAGTTTCTCTATTGAACAAAAACTAAGACTCTACTCCCTATGATAGTAACTTGAGCCTCTCTTACAGGGACTTCTGTGCTTCAAATTCTTTCTTCTTTCTGCTCACAATTAAGGAAAGTTCATTAGCATTCGCGGGACTCCGTTCCAGCGAAGTTTTCTTCTCATGTCCGTTTCCGCTGTCCTGGTCCTGCCACGGTCCTCGTTTGTTCCCCTACCCACATTTCCTTCCACTGCCCTCATTTCCTTCCACTGCCTTCATTTTTGCCACTATCGTCATTGCTTTCCACCGCTTTAATGACAGTGATCTGACAGACGTGCGAAGTTTTATTTGGGGTTTCATATTTCAAAACTTGTTCAAATTAAAACATGAACTTCTTTTCTTTCCTCTGTTAGTTTTGTTAGCGCAAGGTTGTGTTGCGCTTTATTTCTTAACAAAATTACTACGTATTTTAGTTGAGCCATTCGTTCAAAATTTATAGAAACCTTTTTCGAATGGAAATTATGTCGCAGTTTGCTTTAGAAGCGCCGTCCTATTTTCAACCTCGGCTGCAATCCTGTTCATGCAAAGCAGTACGTCGTTCCTAGTTGCCCTTGAGAAACATAATATCAGCTGCCGGAACCAAGTCTTAACGTGTTTAACCTATATTTGCCCCTGCTATAATTTCGGCAAAATTATTCAGGGAGCTATCTGGATCACGAACATTATTCATGCATGCAGTTCATACAGCTCAGTCTGTTCTAATTAGCCGCAAGCCCTACCGCCTGCGAACCTATTGTACAAACCCCTATCGTCACGAACCTGTGTTGACCGCTACGCGTTTCTCTGATCTTCAATCAAAATCGTGCTAAACGCTGACCACTATTGCGTCTGCATAGAAGCTCGGGATTGTCTATTCAAAGGAGAATTTGTCAGTGGGAAACGTGGTTCATATTCCTTCTTCTGCAGATTTTTCTTAAAATTTGCCTCTCTCTTAGTGAAAAAATATTAATCATGTTCAAGAGTTCCGTAATAGCTGTTAGCACGTATCTTGATATCAAAAGTTCTAGCTTTAACTTTGCACCTGTTGAGAGGGGAGGTGGCGAGAATTCATTGAACTGAAAACGATTATCCTTCATTACGAGGGGAAAAATGTAGGGAAGTTTTATCAAATTACCATGAAAATGTATTACACAACGGAACTACACAACGTAAACCAATGAACAGGCTTAATGTTACTAATAATCAACTAATATTAAAATTTCAATAAGAAACTTTAAAAGAGTGTGGACCTAAACAAACAATTTTACAATCGGTCACACGTTTTACTGAGTATCATCCCACAACGCCCGTTGTGGCAGTAGAGCAGCACGTCCAGGTCGTGTAAAGCCCTGCAGTACGCAGGCCAGCAGCGCAGAGAGACCTCGACAGCGCAGGACGACCTCGACAGCGCAGGGAGACCTCGACAGCGCAGGAAGACCTCGACCTTCACCAAGACGGCTGAGCACTGGTCTGCGCGGTGCCTATTGACTCAGTTATACCAATCCGAAATAGTCAAAAAGCCTTTTCCTTTTCAGTTTATTGTTGTTTTATGGTAAAATAAAATGCATAATTTCAACATAAAGGCATAATTTTTCGTCCTAGCGACTGAATTGTAATTGTGCAGTTGTAATTTCCGAAGATGCCAACGAGAATATCCAGGCTCAATTTTTTGTGTCACGTTTCCATGGTATTTCTTATAAAATACGTAAGTTGTTTTATAACGTCCGTGCGTCTTCTGACTCGAAATGAAGACAATTTTATTTCGCTTCTGAGCCCATGAATATAGTTAGCTAATTAACTCTCGTAGCTTCTTCTTTGAAAATATTACGAGAAACCGTCTTCAATTTTATTTAATTACAGTGCGGTTTAATCATCTATGTCCATGCTACTCCTCGAGAAAAACGGTTCCACTTCTTGCTGTGCGTTCTGTGAGCGATAGAATAAGTCGTCTTTGTTGTGCTCCTTTTGCCGTTAAAGTGCCATGAAGCGTAGACAGGGATAATGGAATCGAGTTTCTGGGATTTTTCGACCATGATATTGGCTCCTAAAATTGCAGCGGTTAAAGAAAAACATTTCTTCAGCAATTTAAGTTGTTAAACTGCGTGTAATTGAAGGTCGTTCGTGCTCTCATTGGTGGAAATTTCCTATCCCTTGACTGTTGCATCTACGTGCTTACAACTTTGTAAATTAATTTTATTGCTTCGGTATTTTACACCTCCATTCTGTACATATTTAAAAGACACTTCGTCTGCTTCCTCAATGTCATTAATGCAAAGAATGATGGCGTAGAGCCGTACTAATTCTCTTGAACAATAAAGTTCGTATTAACTGCTTGATTCTGTTGGCGAATCATGTCTGGAATCAGGCTCGCTTCAGACCAACGGACGTTTTTTGGCAGTGCCTGTGAAAGGACGACTGGGTCGGTCGTCCAAACTTCGGCCTACTTTCTTTAGAGTATTCATGAGCTGGTTTTTCGTTGGAGCTGAACTCATTTAAGACTATTCTCGTTCCTGTGTCTGAGGGCACTCTGCCGTGGCAACCAAAAACTTGTTCTTTCACTTTGCACTACTTGTTCCAGCTCGGCCAACAGAGTCGTTAAGCTGACGCTGGGAAGTCTCGCTCACCTTCACACGTCCACGGTCGTGTCCGGAGTGAACACGATTAATTTTTACATCCAGAAATGGTCTAGTCCTAAGTTGACACGCTGGCTTTTTGAAAGCGTTGAAAATTTCTGTTTCCCCTCTTCGCTATGGAAATTAAAAAGCGTAACTATGTTTTAGGCTTCATGTTACGGCCCATTGAACCTATGAAAAATTGAAATATTAGTTAAGAGCTTAATATTCTGTTCAAGTCAAGTAAATGTTATCTAAAGCGTGGAATATTTCTTTTCATGCGAATCGTGTCCCATTACAATTAAGATAAGATGTAATCAGAGAGTGGAGCAGCATGACGAGCAGCAGTAGGACATGCAGGCAACACTGCGCCGCGCTGAGCCCACCTCTCTCCATGGGCTGTGCTGGCACGCTTTAACCCTCGGGTCCTGTTTGCTGAAGCATGCTGTGGAAAATGAGGAAGTAAAACCTCTTGGATGTTTTTTTATTGAGGCCGACGAGCACGTGAGGCTCCGACGTTCCTCTCCCGCAGCCCCGTTCCTCTGTGTTGTCAGATCTCGAGAGCGAGATTTGGCGGGCTCTGACCCGTCAAATCGTGCAGAGGTTCAGTTTTGTGAAAGTGTTCCTGTGGTTCCTTACAATTGCTTTAAATTTTCTGGCATATAATCAGAAATAATATACACTTAGGACCATTTTATTAATCCTAGGATAGGAATATTTTCTAGGCGTGTGGAATTTACCAATCGTGCTGCAAAATACATGAACGTGCGCAAGTACGGTTGTTTTCATGAGTAATTTAAGTGAACATTACCCGTGAGCGTGATTTAATCCTCATGATTGTTATGATAGTTATCCCTATTTGTTTTCATTTATTTTGGTTTGATTCGTGAGACTAGTTTGGTAAGTCCAACGTTCCGTTTTCAACATTGAATAGTTTTTACAATGTGTAACAGTGTACATGAGCTATTGAAACCCGCCGTTTTATTTTTTTTTTTTATATTCGGATCAGGCCATAAATAAATAAAGGAACGGTTTCTGCAAACTTCGTTTGAAAAATAAATATAGAAAACACGAAAGTTCGTAACCTATAGAACCTTTCTTGTGGAACGAGAACAATTTTTATTCTTGATGACTGTTTATTCTCATTTACTTCAATGCGACCACTGAATAGTTAGTATAAAATTTACTATCATACAAAAGTTACTCTAACAGCTCTAGCTCTCACTGTTGCCTTAAGGCGAATAACAGAAAATCTCATGGCTTATTATGCTTGCACTGCGCCGTAGTGTTGCAGCAGCAACCCTGCCGGCAGCATTTTCGTACTGTTGATGCCGTTTATTGTTTGTGGTCACCCTTAAATAAACATAATATCTGGAAACGAATTAAATGATCAAATTGTGTTCTATTTTTGCAGGACTCTAAACTGAAGCACATGGCGGAGCTGCAGCTGTCGGTGGTGTCGGACGTAGAGAGCAAGCAGCAGATCCTGGGGCAGATCCAGCAGTGGGAGGAGAACCTCGAGCGTCTGCACTGTGAGCAGTTCCGCCTGCGCTGCTACATGGCGTCCCTTCAGAGCGGGGAGCTGCCCAACCCCAAGGTGAGGGCGCGACTCTGTGATGTGCGCAGCCTTCTTTGCCAGTCAGAGTCTTGAGAGTCCCTTTTAAGTCGTCTGCGTGCGTGTTGCGAACGTTGTACCAGTGAGGCATCTGCTACGAAGCCTGATTAAGTAAAGTCAAAAATATAGGCAAGAACGAAATAAGTAGAATAAAACTGAAAATTATTGTGCGAAGTTAGGTCGTAGTAAGTATTCAAATTAAGCCCATGTGAATGATATACTTCGAAACGTAGTCGATTAAGCGATTAAACTATCTGGCTGACACTCAATTGCCGGCTTTATGCTTTAAGTATCCGTGGAAACGAGAGGGAACTCTCGAAAACTACTCCCAATTTGTCTGGCTACTGACCAGGACCCACTCCCACTCTGGCTAGAGGAATCGAACCACTGACCAAGACCCACTCCCACTAAGTCCACTGACCAAAAACCATTCCCACTCTGTCTGGTCACCGACCAGGACCCACTCCCACTCTGTCCTGCTGTGAACAGGAAGAAACGCTAGTTTTGCTTATTGAAACTTTGAAGCACGGAGACGCAGCAACGTGTTTTTGTCTTACGAAATTCACTAAACGAAAAAATTCGACTGTCTCGTTTCACTAGACTCACCCATATTTGGGGGATGGAATTTTGTAAATATTAGTCTATGACGAATGTTTTTCACCGAATTTTCCTCTAAGAGTTATCTTCCACTAACATGTTCCCTGATTTCGAATTTTGCTCGTCAAAACACAATTCACCAGACGAGTTCTAATTTCTGTCTCCTATGTTTACGACCAGAAAACGTCTTCATGTTTTACTTTCACTTATTTTTCTTCATCCTCGGTTAAAGAATTGCCTTTGACCGGTTAGCAGAATTTATTCAATGTAAAAATTTTTTTTTGTACGAAATCGATTCGTGAAAATTTACTTATTCAAGGTAAAGTCATACCAACAAAAATGAGAACATGCGAGATTACATAATTGTGAGGATAATCAATTTAGTTTCGGTTCTAAGCTTGTGCTTGTGTGGTGACGCGCATGTCGTTATGCCAGTGTTGTCGTACTTATCCTGAGTGACTTTCTTGTCAAACGTATAATACACTTTTCTAGTTTTACTGGCGTACGTGTTGTTTTGCTGTGCCTCGTCCCTCGATTATGATATTATGCAGGATGAAATTATGCTCATATCGTGTTTACGAATTACGTTGCTGCTCAACACACTTGTCAATGGTAAGAGAACTACAGTAATTTTTCAGCATATACAGGCACGATTCTAATATTTTCATCTATACAAGCATCATAAACAAATAATCTCAAAGTTGGTTGTCAATTGACTTCTATTGAAGCTTTGTCACAGGTCGTGATTCATCCGCAATGAATCACATTATTAATCTGGACTTGAGCGGTGAGTTTTAGTTAGCCATTCTATTAAAGTGTTGAATGGAACGGTTGACTTCAAAGGTCCGTCTATCGATCAGAACAAAAAGCGGCCTTCTCGATCTCGACTTTCATCAGTGGTCGACATTTAACAAATTAGATTGACAAAACATTCGAAAAGGAATATCACCTGATATTTTCCTGTGTATGGAAGTCAAATGTACCTAATTATGTAACTTTTTAACTTTTTTGCACATTTTAAATCAAAAATTTACAAAGAGTGGCCCTAAATACAGCCAAACACGTTTTTTTTATGTTTAAAATATGATAAAGGAATATTTTCGCTCCGATTATTGCTATGTTTTGGTTGGTAATTGCTGTACATGATGAATGACAAAAGAATCTTCATGACAGGTGGCCATCGGTGTTACGAATTGCAGCACTCAGTCGAGGTGCAAACGCGTCATCTGACGCACGTAGCTGCTTTTTCCAAACGAAAAAAATTTAAAAATATTTTTTCATTTATATCGTGGTTTGAAAAAAAATAATGCTGTCCAAATACGTGCGACTACTCGGGCGAGAGCTCACGTGGCCTTCCCAGCACAATAGAGCCTCCACCTCTGTTCCGGCTCAATTTTTGCTGAGTATGGTTAATAAGATATATGCGCTACTTAATTCTTCCAAGCTAGAGGACAATAAAGATGTTCTTGGAACACTAGGCCAGAGAAATTTCAAGCTTTAAGCGCCGCATTAACAGCGCAGTTTGTTGACCACAATTGATCTATGACACTCACAGCTAGTACTCCTAGTGGAGCGAAAACAAGGCAGTTGTTCAAGTTTGAACATAATTGGAAAGCTTTTTAAATGTGGAGTTGTTAAAGGTTTAAGAATTTTGTTCTACTGCACTAAGTCGAGACTCGACGTTTTTCGGAGTAGAACAGATTTGTGAAGCTTCTCTTGTGGAGATGTTGATTACGTCACATCACTTTTCAAAAGTAACACTGGCTACTTGTCTCACGATCGGTAATGGTAACTACAAAAGACTTGTTTGTTTTCTTTCGTACGTCGATAGACTTTATCATGCTGCTTTCTCCCACACGGGAAGACAGAAATTCCGACCGATTTCCTCCGTGAATCTTTTAATACAGACATCTAGCTTAAAGGTCTCTGTTATTAATCTCCAAGATGCTCAATGCTTATCTTCAATGCTTACAAATGGTGCAATTAATGTTGCAGTACTTCATACTTGCTAATTAAGCTATCAGGCTTCTGCTATAAAGTGTTGTCATTCTTCAGTCAAATGTTATATGGGCTGTTTGAATTTTCTCTTAAAGACTTTTTTCTGGGTGCACCCTTATAGAGTTGTATTTTAGGGTCTAAGATCCAACAAAGACCAGATTTGAAAATGTGTAATTTTTTTGCCTATGAAAAATCTGATTCTGTAGTTTCATGTCTGAAAATCAAACGTCGCGGGGGAACTACATTGCTATTGCGTTTTTATTTGTGAAGATCTACGGCCTTTCTCAATTGACACTAAGTGCGGAAATATCCACTCTTTATGTTGAATTTTTCAAATAAGTTTTAGCAACTTCGTTTGAGCGATTCTCATTGATCAGGCCCTTTTCTGCCCGCAAAACTCGCCTGTCAACCTGTCGGACCTCTTTTCATTCCACGAGAAAATCGTGCACATTTCTGCAGCACTTTTGTTTCTCTTTCAGGACTGCGTTGCCCTCAGCGTATGTGCTTTATTTCCTGTATTTTTAAGACGAACTGTAATTTTTTTTAAAGTCGTTCATCAATACATTTCTGAGAGTTTTGGTCCGAGCTTGTGTGACCTGTGTGTGTGTGTGACCTGTGTTTGTGTTCGTGTGGTCCCTGTTAGCTCACGCCATCCTGCCTGAACCGTACAGGCCGCGGCACCATGGCATGGGGGCCCCAAGGTGCCTGTTGCTTTCGAGGCATGTACTTGTATTGAAAGTTCTCCCTGGTGGAAGAAAGGAACCCGATAGACGTTCTTTTATCGCCGGTATAATTGTAGCTTGTTGTATCCAAATGATATGTTAAAGTCTATTTCAACCTACTTCATTTGATATGCTTGACATGAACTCATTCATAAATGAATGATTCTCATTTCGGGTATATTTTCAGTGGAATTGCATCATTTCAATCTTTTTTCAGTGCGATCGCTATTATGGTTGGAATCTACAGACGTGAATATATTATGTTTGAGGAATCTCGCACTTAGCTATACTCACAAGTATTGACTGTTTCAGTTCGTCCGCTGTCAGGGAACGCTATTCATTGCTGTTACATAGGGTAGGATTAAGCACTAGTTCAGGGTGAGCGAGTTTCGAATAAAACTGTTCGATTTAGACCCAAATTGCAGGGTGGAGCAATGAACTCACTGCCACAAACGTGCTTGAAAGTGCAATGTGTATCAGCGATTCTTAGATAGCTATCATGTATAGATGGCTCTCGTTCTGAAGCGTTTGTTCATTTCAGAAATCAAAATTTAATTCTGTATCACGTTCTAACGCAACCACTAATTATGAACTTGGAAATGGGTTTTATTGAACCAAGTTACTGAATTAATTTGAAGTTAGAAGCAGTTTTCTCTCTTGGGAACGACTGTGCTTGAATTCTTGCCGCTGGAAAATTGCGCTTTTTGTTAAACTTTGAAAGAACAGTTAGTAGTAGGAACCCAGTTCTCATACTTTAATTCTGCTGCACTTTCTTTCTTACACATTTTTTGTGCTCTCTTCTTTGGAGACCACTAATCAACCCTGGGTGTCCCTGGCTCCAATTCCTGTAATGGTTTCTCCTAACCGTCGCTAAATTTGCTTTCTTTTTATCCCAACGTTTTCCCATTTTCGAATCGTTGGGAGGCCGTAAACCGCAGAGCGTCCGCTTTGGCGGAAACTTTTCTAAGTGCACGGTGTAGGCATGATGCAGGTGTAGGCGTGATGCAGGTGTAGACGTGATGCAGGTGTAGGCATGATGCAGGTGTAGGCATGATGCAGGTGTAGGCATGATGCAGGTGTGGGCATGATGCAGGTGTAGGCATGATGCAGGTGAGAAGTGTTTAGTTTGGAACTTGAGCTCGAACACGGAATGTTCAATCGATTCAATTATTCACTGCACCAACCGTAGTTTCCATTACCAACTCTGTATTTGGTCTGCACTCTAGTTGTCCGTTTAATTTCCACATTACGCTCACATCGTGCAGTTAGGAAGTTTGCCGCTACGTGAGATACTTGAAAAAATTGCCATTACTCGAAAGTTTCGCAGCTGTTCATGGCTCCCAAGTTTTTACTGTAGAAGTTTGGTTTCACTCTTGATATATCTTTCACCCTTGAGTTTTTCCCGCCGAAATTGTTGAAGTCATTCTGGAATGTGACGCGACGCTGTATGCTTTCAAAGACCGCATATTGCTTGGCTATATTTATAGGTGCATAAAACTCGTGCTTTAATTCTTGCTTCTGAAGACTTGTTATGCATTGCAAAGTATCGGTGTCAGTGAACTGTTCAGGTTGTGGAAGAGTATTGGGTTAGACGACAATCTCGTTGCGTTGAGGCTTTACTTTTTTCAAAGTTATCGAGAATTTCGTAAGTTTCGAAGACGTCATTCATCAAATCCTTAAACGAATGCAAATTCTATTACTGTACTTCGTCCGTTATTGTGCGTCTCACTCATTTATTTTTCAAGTGATTGCTTTCTCAATTTTATGAGATGAGACAGATGTCGTTTTTATGGTTTAATCTGAATTATAAAAGACAGTTTCGAATAAGGCTCAAGTGACGTCAGAGTAAGAAACTCATTTCAACATGACTTTCGGATTCGTTGACATTGCAAGGCGTGAGCATTTCGTCTGGTCGAGTGAAGCTCATTCGAATTTCCCTGCCGCGTCCGCAAATTCTGAAGCCCCGTATTGGCTTTCCAATAGCTCGCTCGTTATAAAATCTTTTCGTCTTCGCCCGCCTGAGTGTCCCAATATTGAACAGCAGTTTTGCTGAACGAGTAAATGCCTTCGGAAATTGACATCAGCCAAATATCTTGGTTGCATAATAAACGTGGTCAAATTTATTTCGATATTTCCTCTGACGTATAGGTTTGCATGATGGTTATGGAGATCAGACTTTTATTTTTAGGTATTGAATTTTAAAGATGCACCAGCCATCCGTCTCGTCTTCACACGATTGACGGTTTGAGAACTGTCACGTTATGAGACGGCTACTCCAGCTCTCAAACCAAAGAGTGAGCTGATAAAATGAACAATCGAAGCAATTTTGTTTTGTCTAGTAAGGCTGAGGTGAATACTGTGGCTGTACGATGCAATTGGCCGAGATGGAGCGCAGCATAGGAAGGCGTGCTTTAATTTAGCTAGATAGCCGGAAACCAACACCCTGGCGAACAAATATACTGCAATCCCAATTTTAAAACAAGATACAGTGCACGGCAAGCAGTCCGTGCTTCATTAGGTAGGTAATGGCCGTGACTCGTCTTTGATCGCCACCCTCACTCAACAATAACTGAAAATAAAAAATAAAACGTTGATTATCCAGTGAATGTGTTAATATGTTCTTTCATCACTCATCAGCACATTATTAGTCACGAAATTCTACAATTATGCTCTGATCGAAAACTTTTTGATTCTCGCACAAATTTTGCCCATAAATTTACCAGTACATGCATTCCTGACCTTGGAGTAAGCCCTCTAACTCGCGACAAATGCCTTTTTTATGTGTAATAAACTAATCAGTGGCTGTTGAACATCTTTATGGGCTTGTCATAAGCCTTTAACGTCTAGCTGAACTCATTTTTATTTGCTTGTCTACAACCCTTCACTTACCCCAGGTTTTTTCACTCGTCATAAACCTGGACTGGATCAGATTGCGCTCGGTCGGTCGCGTAAACACCTTCATATTTCACGCGAGCTCTCGATATGCGCGCCTGTCAAAACTACTTTTACGTCAAGATTTTGAGCTGTAACTCATGGGCGTAACGGCCTATGGGCGCAGTGCTGTGTTTATAGCTGCCCGTATTTTCCTCTAGGTTTCTTGAGCGGATGTTTTGACATGTTAAGGGGAAGGCTTCTGTTATTGCCCTGCCCCTACTTCATGTTCTCGCGGGCTCCAGGAAAGTTCTTTTTAGTTTTACGGATTTTTGAGCCCAACACGTTAGTGTTGAATGTGTTTGTTGGCGCTACGTGATGATGTTGTCGCCCAAGTGACACAAATATTTAGTCTGCCAATTGTTTATGAAATTAAGTGCTGCTAATTTCAGATTTTGGCCTGATTCACTCAAAATCTTGATAATTTTTAAGCTAGGAGCATTATTCGCTTATGGGTTTGCGAATTTTGTGTGTGCGCTCAATATTGTTAAAAAACGCGGCTCTATAAAAATATCAGGGGCTACTCTTGCGCGGAAAAATTTATATTTTCTGTTTTGGTTAGTTAGCTGTCACTTGAAATTTCTAGCTTGAGTTAAATTTACTACTGAAAATTTTTCTTATAAACGAAATTTCTCAAACTTAAAATTTTGAATTTTTCTTGAATACACACATATGAAAGAAAATAACTAATTATAGAAACAGCATGAAGTTTCGACAGTATGAAAGCACCACCTATTTAAAAACTGCTGCATTTTGTCGCTTGTGGAAAGTGAAACTCTTCCCTGAAAGATACGTTTTCCTTTTGATGTATGAAGACCTGAAGGACAAAGTACCGAGTGCAAGTAAACCCGTCGAATTTTGTATCATTGCCAGCGGGGCTCTAGCTACCAAGATATTGCTTTATAATCGTGATTTGATGCCTCAGGATTTGTCCATTTAAATTTTATTAGTTCAGCGACACAGAAGGATTTCAGCTCGACCGACCCTCCACTAACAGAGAATTATGCGAGTTACATACAGAGGTCCATAAAATTGGATTCATCGTTTCAGTGTTTGTAATTAAATAATTTCAAACCAAAACACTTGCGCGTACTGATCTCATATGAAATTGTAGTGTAACTGTGAAATTAACTGTGGGTGGGTGGCGCTCGCAAGCAGTTCGTTACCAGTATCTGCCTCCAATATATGAACTATCAAACTGTGAGTGTTTTTTGGACCCCTCTGTGGTTTTACTATACATACCAGGGGGAGTCAAAAAGCTTGCAAAATGATTACGCAGCAATAAAAAATTGGGCTTAAACCAGGTTGAACATGTCGGAACACTTCACTGATTGCTTACCTTGCTTCTATTTACTTGCTATCAGTTATGCGCTGACTATTGTGCATAACAGACCCTGTGTAAGAGAAGCGTCTTTCGAAACCATGGTAAATAGCTATTTTGAGATCAGTTCGAATACCAAATTTCTTGTGAAACTCGAATGGTAAGGGACGCAGATCACAGAGGCTTTGAAAAAAGTGTGCAGTACTGCTGCTCCAAAGAGAACTGTAGTCTGCGAGTGGATTCACCAATTCAAAGAAAGAAAAGACGACCCTGAAGAAAAGTATTACAGTGGAAGACTAAGAACATCTAAAAAAGACGAAAACATTGGCAGGCTGCTGTAAATTTAATTGAATAAGATAGGAGAATAGCAGTTAATCGGCCAGCCATGTCCCTAGACACTTTATTTAGCTTGGTAAATTCTATTGTGCACGAAAATTTAGGACAAAACAACCTTTCTTCCAAAAGCGTTGCAGCGTCATCACCCGATTCTTGGAAGTAATCTGTCCTTGACGATAATAAACAAAATTGACTCCTTTTGCATAACTCAACGTAAGTAACTGGAAGCCAGGTAAACGCTCAGCGATGTGTTCTTACATGTTCAACCTTATTTATCCTGATATTTTTACTGCTACGATAAATTCAGCAAATTGTTAGATCTCTTTCTTACATATAGTACCTTTAAATTGTTTTCTTCTCCGAGGACGGGGTCCTCGGTGGGTACGATGCGTCGAATGAGCGCTGGAAGTAAGTTAAGTAATTAGGGGTCCAGGGTACGCGCCTGCCAATGATGGGCGGTCCATTTATTGCAAGCGGCTTCTCCAATTTGGGCGAGAAAATTACGAGTGCCCCGTGGGAGAGGAAGGTCTTGTATCCCTCCCTCAGCAGTAAACTCTTTTTCGACAATAAAGTTGTGGTGGCTGAAAATTTCTTTCTCGCTCTGTGCTGAGATTCTCGGCTTTCTATATTTCTCGTCCCCAACTCGTGCGTTTTTTGTGCCCGTGCACTGCTCCGTGCTGTGTAGTACAGCACTTGTCGTGTACGGCTGTTCAATGATTCATAGCTGCTAAAGAATTCTCACTCTCATAGTCTTTCCTATGATTGATTTGCCCGTCGGTAACGTTAACACCGAAAGCTTCCAAGTCTTGCTTTCACTCTTTTTGCTACACTTGAGTGTCCGAATTTTTCAAGCAAATACTGGCGTGCTCCGAACGTCGAAACAAATTTCAGGCTCGAGTTCAAGCATTGATTGTAAATTGGCCGGGGAAATCTGGTGCGCTGCAGCTCCCCGGTGGCCTGCTTATGAACCCGTCATCCGCAGGTTCCATGTGGAAGGACGTTCTTCTAGAAGTCTTGCGAGGAGCTAGGATCTCTTCGCGACTTTCCAATTGTCTCGCTCGGAATCTTTTGAAGCCCAGCATTTGGGCCTAGAAAAAGTTATGCTCTCCACTGTGTTGATTGAATGCCAAAAATTTGCTGTGGAGTTAAGTTCTGCGCTTCTGTTTAGTGCCTTAATGTTAGAGGAAAAGTTTCGTCTTGTTAAGGAAATGCTAAGAGCAGCATCTGGAAAATCAGAAGCGTTCTCCAACTCTCTCTGTATTTTCTCAAGAGGTACTGCAAAGAACACGTGCGAGTTTTAAAGTCAATGAAGATTCCTTTTTCCAGTATTTTATTCTACGAGCTCTGCATTACTTGATTGCTAGACGCGAAAGGCAAAAAAAAATTCTCGGAACTAAACACTCCGATGTTTTTTTTTAGCGTTAAGCTCTGTAGAATTCTAAAACTTGGAGGGGACTTGCCAGCGTTCGTGACTGGGTTTTGGAATGGATGCGCCTGAACTACAACTCGCAATCATGTACCCAAGGGAGTCTTCCATGACCAGAACGCGTTACTTGCCTAACTTTGGTACATTATTTTGCATGTAAATTATCAGCCATTGGGGTCGGTCGCAACCGATAAAACACTTGAGTGTTCTGGTATATTTTCGTGTTAGCCGGATCTGTATTTTTGGGCACAGTTAATTATCGAGTCCGGTTATTTTGAATCAATCCATCTATTGCCCTGTCAGAATGATTCTTTCGTATACATCGCTGGCTTAGAAGTTAAAGGAAGTAACTCAACGTACCGAGCATAGAATCAGCGATACTTCTTGTAGGAATCTGTGGGTTCATCAGTTTCAATTTGCAATAGATTTTGTTTACAACTTTACATGAACGAGCAGCGAAGTCAGCCACTCTCACCACCAGCTCCTGTGTGTTGCTCGTTTTTACCCCTTTTTAGCAATTTGTTGCATTTTGCATAAGCGCTCATTTCTAAATCTCCCACAGGTTGTTCCAGGTTGGGCCATTCAGTAATTAAAAACTTTTTTATAAGCACAGGAAATCAAGTACTATCTTCAATGCTGTAGTTTTGAATTAGCTGGTTAATTCTAAATTTTCCTTTTCATTATTTAGCATCAAAGCGTCAGCATACTCGGTATTTAGAACTAGTTTATGCATTACCATATTGGAATAAATGTGTGCTCGTTGCATTACCTTAATGAATGTTTTGTATTAAAATCTAGCGTGCCTTATTGAAATTTTCCGATAAAATATTTTATGACTTTCCAATAATTTCATCGTAATATTTCTGAACTCTTAGCTTAAATGGCAACAGGCGATAGGCTCGTTTTATGTTGCCGTTTTCTCTTCTAATCTTGCGATTCCATGCCTTGGCGAATAAACTGGCTTTTGGAATCGATCAAGAAAGATCTTATACTTTAAAATTCAGCGTCTAATATGAATTTTACTAACGTTTGAACATAAAGCCTGAAAATATGCTATGATAGTGAAATTCAATGACGTATTTACATCCTTTCGAACGATCGTAAATTCGACATTAACATTCAGAGTCTCGACAGTTGTGCATTTATTTCGTGATGTATTAAGATACCGTCCTTTTCAGTGCCTAAAGCGTATATGTTGGTTGTTGGTTGG
Source organism: Orchestia grillus (assembly GCA_014899125.1). Classification (NCBI taxonomy): domain Eukaryota; kingdom Metazoa; phylum Arthropoda; class Malacostraca; order Amphipoda; family Talitridae; genus Orchestia; species Orchestia grillus. The sequence goes on from VOMN01031019.1 coordinate 17,246, forward strand.
CTCGACAGCTCTTACTACTTGCCTATTTTTTGTAGTTCTAGGTTAGTGCAGTAAATGGTAAATTCCAACTACGGGAAGAAATTATCAAATTTAATCTCGAAAACACACCTGCGAATATATTTGTAGCGATGACTTTCCAATTAAAGTTTTCACGTGAACTTTTGTTCATTCAAACTTTTTGTTTGAGCTTTCTATTTGTGTTGATGTTTATTTGACCCTTACATTCGTCTTTATATTTAATTGTACTGTTTATTGGTCTACATATCTAAGTGAACTTTTTATTCCTCTCCATATCCAAGTAAACTTTGTATCTGACCTTTCTACCTGAACTTTTTACTGACACTTTATTACGTAGGCTTTATATTTACCTAATATGTTTGTTGTTAAAGACCAAGAACAGTTTCCTGTCGCCAATTTTTCTATTTTTTTCGTTTTTCCTAATAAGACATTTTAAACTTGGTCGCAATAAGTGAAAAACATTCCATCCGCCTTGTGAATCTAAAAAATATAAAAATCATCAAAATGAAACTGTTCCTGTCCTTCCTTAACCAATGGACGAGAAAATATGCTTCATGCCTGTGCGAATATGAGACGCCATGTTCACGTAGACCGATTTGAACTTCCTGAGCCATGCGGCCGGTCTTCCTGTGCACCTCGCACCACACGCGTGTTCCTGCTGCCCCTCTCGGCTCGACTTCATTTAGCTCCGTGAAGGATGCGGGTATATTTTTCTTATGTTGATGAATATGGTCTTATAAGGTTGTATGAATATTCATCTTATGTGGAGGTGCATCTAATGTACCGGTAAGGACGATATCTCTTTTCAACAGTTTGTTCTCACTTATAATCCGCGACTGATAAAACCTCAGCTGCTCAGAGGGCAATATTGAAGGTCATGTAAGCGTATTTTGTCAGGTTCTAGGGTATGTATGATGTTCATCTACGAGCACAGTAATTCTGTACTCGTTCATTATTTTGAGCGAAGTATTTTTCTAGGCTCTGAAAAATTTAATAGTAATTTAATATCATGGCAAAAGCAATACTACGTATCGTAGGACGTCGAGCGAAGTACGAGAGGTTTTGTCCTTTTTTTTCCGTGTTTAAGTACAGGGAAAATGAAGGGAAAGATTTTGGCTGTCACCTTAATGCATTATGGTGGAGTGTTATTTGCGCGTAAACGTGAAGCCCTAAACTGGAGAAAACGTCGAGAATTCACATGCTGCTTCTGTTTAGTAAAAATTTAAAGTTCTTTTTCTACTGATTTAGTTTTCTTAGAGAATACGTTCTTATTTCATGCCTGAACAGCTTCCTCGTTTCGATAATATTTTCCAGGACGTTCTTAAATTGGCGAGTGACTTGTATTATGACCCTGGTTCCCATGCCAACTCTTTACAAAACCTCCAGCTACTTTGATGCTGACTACTCCATTCAGCGCGACGAAAGCTTTCAAGGCAACAGCAGTCCCTTTCTTCAGAATAATGAGAGTTTTGCATTCTCGTAGAAAATTTCAATTGAAGTCCCATCTGCAAACCCGATTCCCGGCTTCGTAAGACGACCTCATTCCCATTCTAAGAACTGCTTGTGAAGGAACGACAGGTTCTGTAGTGCAGTTGAGGGTATAGTAGGCTATAAGAATGCGACTCTGTGCATTATTCCGTAATTGACATCTAAAAGCTTCAAGGCTTCTGGACGGCCAATTGCGTCACTTCATTTACTGACCTTCTTTCTCAGTCTGCTGTTTGGGGCTGAACAGAGCATCCTTTTGATTTTAAATTCCAGGTGAACTTCGCTTGCGCCAAACTTGTACTAGAATCGAGAGATACTCCATGTATCGGGAGCTAACTTCACGGGAACAACTTTTGCTTTCAACCCCTGAATGAAATTGAAGAAATTTCGTTGGTTTCTTGTATGTATAGATCTCCTACAATAAATAATGAAAAGAATTAACCGCGTTCACAAGTGTAAGCTGACTTCAGACCTTGATGTGAGTTCAAGTGTTATGCATGTATTGTTTGTGCCCTGTATGGTACTTTAAAAAAGCCCAGCGAGAAAATATAAGCCGTCAAGTTTGAATTCTTTGAGACTGATGACTAATAACTGATTGCTGTGCACCCCATACGCAAAAAAAATTATCGTATTTAGGTCGACTACTTCACGTGTATGTTATCTTTAACCGTAGTGTATGGACATGTTTTTTCCCGGCGCTCTGACAAAGTCACTCAATAGGTCCGCTTCATCGAGTGAAGGTTAAGATTCGAGTCTTTGTTACTATAATGCCCATTTCTTTATTTATTTGTTGACACTGTCCTCATTTTTTGCAGTCATACTTCCCTCACAACCCTGAATTTTTACGACCTGAGTGGCGATTTTATCCTCTTTTTCCACTCCCTGCTTTTTTCTCCTGCTCATGATGAAATACAAATTCACCTTTTGAGAATTTTCAATCAAGAGCTGCTATCGCTTTTTTTCAAGATTTCGGGTTCAAAAGTGCCTATGAGAAATTTTACCTAGCTTCTACGCAGAATGTAAATTTTCCTGCTTTTGGCGTTAGTTATTAGTCTGCACAATAATATACACTGAGGTAAAAGAAGTGTTTACATTGAAAAACTCATTTTAAAATATTTATTGGAAACTTGCTTAACTATGAAAGCTATACAAAGCATACGATTAACGTTAGTAAACATAGCAGGGACATTTAAATTCTGAGAAATATTCCGATTACTCATTTTTTTAATGAACGCTTAATCTGCGTTTAGGCAGGCTTCTTATTATGCGTTTGGACGAGCCTAGTGTTTTTAGACAGTGATGTAAAACTAACCCTAAAATCTTCTGATAACCTCATCACATCATTTAGGTTTGTTCAAAAATTCCTGGTAAATTTAGATGTCGAAACCTGCAGAAATCGTATTTTTTAAACTTGTTTTAGAAAGTGTACTTTCTCTGCTCCGTATTTTATAAATTTTCCATTAATTTTTTCGTTTCAATATGTATCATATTTTTGATGCTTAGCGACGTGGAGTAGTGTATCTTGTGTGCAAGATTCACGATTTAATTTCATCAAAATGTGCCATTAAATTAATCTTTTGAACTCGGCAAATTATTTTTTCGCCTCGCTGTATAATGTGCAAATTTCTGGGTATCAGTTTCAATATGAGTTTTGGAAATTTTTACACAATAATCATGATAGCAATTCTACCCTTAGTATTTTCAATAATACCTTCCTACTTCTGTGAAAGGTCACTGGGAGCCCTAGAGTTATGGTTTTCAAGTGTTGAGCTAGAATTTCCAGATTCGGTTTGATCACTTCCCGTAGCGCCAGGTCACGTTCCTCTTGAGTGCGCCATGCAAGCTTCCCTGAGATGCCCTTCAAAGAAAAAGTCTCAATTCATTGGAGCTCCGGTATGAGAAATAAATTTTTAAATTCCTTTTGTCTTCGTCGTGAAGCTGCTGCAATTCACAACTGTGAGGCATTTGGGTTTCCGCCGTAGTCATCATGTTTTCTCCTCTTCTATGAGAGCGTTGCTCATTGTCAACAATATTAGGGAAAATGGTTTAAGCAGTTGTGATTATATTTAATGAAGTCTTTTGACAAAACTTTTCGAAAGATAAATATTCTACATGTTATATAAGAGCAATGTTACAACATAAGGCTATAATGCGGTGGAATTGTTCCTGATCTATTATGATGGTCGCAATACGATGCAAGTATTTTACATCGAGTGTGAGAATTCGCTGGACTCAAGGAGATCGTACAAGCGCTCATTACCTATTCTCATTAAACCGACAAAACTTTTTTCTTGCTTCGTCTTCACTCATTACTGGCTGACTGCTTATGTCCTTGCTGTATTTCTTCGTGTAAGTTTGTGATGTCTCGCTGCTGAATTCATGTGAGATATTAACAATATTCCTGCTAAACCGCATTCGAGAACATGCGCATCCGTCCGTTTTTATCTCATTAAGGAAACCAAGTTCCTCGCTGACTTACCCTCACCATTTCTCAAGCTTTCTAATTATGCCCCTCAGTTAATTAACTTCTGGTTAATACTTAGCATAGGCTTCTAAGTTTGTAGCTAACTAATGCATTCTGCCGCCGTACTTTGTTGTGGTCGGTAAAGCCAAAGCAGCTGTGTACACGAATATTACAAGTTTACCCAAGCTGCTACCGTAGTCAGTAGTCTGCTTCTCGTATTTTTTCATGTTGGGCCACAATGCTGCAGCCTTTTATAAGGTATGACTGTAGTTCTCTCTGGTGTAGTTCAACATTTAACGAGCCTGGAGGACCTGGCCGCTTTTGTTAAACATCATCAAATGAGTTGCTTCGTTATTGGGGGATGTTTTTGTAAAATAAAGTCAATTTTTTAAAATAGGAATTTGGATAACAGTTTCAACATAAGTAGATGTTATTTTGAATCATTTTGGAAGTTTATCGTCGCTGTGGATAAGTAGTGCTATTTATTCTTTGACCTTTCTAATTTAATATGCTTGCATCTTGGTTAAGAACTTCTGACGAAACATTATTTGAATTTTCGTTTACATCGATGTTTTTTGGTGACAATTTTCATTTAAGAAAATTCAGGTCATCTTCCATTCACTCTAGGGAAATAACTAAGTTCAAGAAGAAAAATAATTCAAAGTAGTGTTAAAAACACTCTCTTAATTGACAAGGAAACCTGCATTGCTGGTGTCTTGTTTTTAACCTCTGCTGCCATGACCAGGTATTTTACACGCCCCTTTTTAACTAAACCTGAAGGGTTTCAGCGATGCGACTGAATATCTGGAAGCCGCCATACTGCAAACGCATCACAGCAGCTTCCTTGACAATGAGGCTGTGTATTCAGTTCCTCTAGTTTGAAGGTTACCAAACAACGTACGAACTTGTGCAGGTCAAATAATTCATCTCTTATTATGAGAGATGGCTGTTTGATGATGCCAGACTATTGTCCGTTACGTCCTCTGATAAAATGAGGAGGGATCAGGGGCTGCCTAGTGACCGCTGTAACTGCCGACCTATCGTCACAGCAAAAGCAGTTGACACAAGTGGGGAGAATGCAGGGTTGTCGTGACCAAATGATCATTTTACAACATAAGGATTGCGCTACCAGAATTTGGGTCACTACAGTGAAAAGAATCTAGTTCCTGGTCTGGTACTCGATAGAGATCGCGAGTCCAGAATTGGAGTCACTGCAGGGAAAAGTATCTGGTTACCGGTCTGGTACTAGATAGAGATCACGCTACCAGACTAGGATCAAGGTCCGAAATAGTGATCGGGAGACAAGGTGGATGTCACACGACAAGATTGAGATCTCCATACCTAACAATCTCAAGACTAGAGAAGGATCACGGCACCGGACAAGGGTCACGAGACCCGATGGAAACCGTAATACTGAATCAGGGTCACACAATTGAATAGTAATCACACGACCGAATTGGAATCACAATACAGGAAGATGATCACGAGTCCGAATAGAAATCCCAATCCCAAATAAGGATCCCAAAACGAAGAAGAGATCATGTGCTAAGAAAGACCAGACACGCCGTCCGGTATCGGATATTGGAGCAGCGTCAAAGGCGCGAGATCGTCTGGGTGTGTGTCGCTTTGAATTGTGACGCTCCCGCCACATGGACCCTCGCAATCCTGAGATTGCCACGTTTTGTTCGTGGAAGTTGAACCCGCGCATTCCATATTGGATTTGTGTTTTTTCTACCCTTTGAGGGCGTAATTGTTGAGAAATCGTTGGCAACTAACAATATCACGTTTGGCACTGCAGAGCTCACGCTTTTACGAGAATGTGAACGTCGCAGGCGCGCACGTGCAAAAAATTATACCCTTCGCTCATGTCGGTCCGCGCGTGTGCAAGTTATATTGGTGTAGGTGTTTAGTAAGTGACTTACAAAAGGCTTATTGACGCAATTGGGTTTATTTTACTCGCCAAGATGCCTTATCAATAACGATACCGTGTAATTACTATAAAAAATTGCATTTATTTTTCTTTAACCGTGCTATTTAAGTTAAATACGAAGATATCGGACGAATTTTTTATCGACTCCATGGCGTGAAAATTGAATTGCTGTTAATTTTTAGGCATAGTATAAATCCGTTTATTGCCGTTTAAATTTCTAACGCTAGAGATTGCGCAGATTGCTGGAGACTTGTGGATCAATTTCTATCATATTTTCAAATCTTACTTGGTGTATTTTGCACGTTCGACTTCACTTTTACTCCTTCTAACCTGTGGAACTTCATTAATATACTTATAAATTTACCCATAAGGGGGCATATGATATGCAAAAGGGTTCGGTCGACTAGATTTGTCTATCGTATGCTGTGAGTCCAGTCGTTCCAAGGCCAGTACTGTTAGGTACTTCAGCTATAGATAAGCCGCCGATACTTCTGTCTTTCATGTTCACTTTGCTTCTTTCAATCTTCACACCTTCTTCACTGTCTTCTTTGTCTTTTTCCCTCTTCATTCTCAGCTTGTTTCTATGCCCATGGTATTCTATGCGGGAACACATCTGCCTAGATTCCCCGTTCTCTATAGCCCGTACTAAATGGTCCCGTCTCATCACTCCTTTGGATGATATTTCATGCGAATAGGTTTTTTTAACTAACTAGTCTAATTTAATCTTTTTTATATTTGCAGTTTAATTTATTGAGAATATCATCGCGTTGAGCGTACGATGTCTGCAGACCTTTCATGCTTGTTTTTTAAAACTTTTAGTCAGTGCATTATTCCAAGTTCAACGCTGCCGAACGCAACCAATTACTATCACCAATTATGACCGAGCAAAAGCTGGTAGCTTAACCAGTTAGATTTTATTACGAGCCGATATCAGAAAACTCGAATTATTGGTGGACGTTTGAAGAGCCTGGGACGCTCCGGCTGACGTGACGTGGGGCACTTCAGAGGTACCGCGTGAGAGAAGATCTGCGGCTCGTCTCCATGATGAGGCGTGAGAGGAGCGCTAAATTTGCCTTATTATGCGCCCTGGAAACTCCAGTGATTGAATTAGGGCCTCGTGTCCTTTATTAGGGGACCACACGTTCGCTCTTTTTGCCCGTTGTTCTCATTCCTCTTTTTGAATTTCCTTTTCTTTCTGCACCTCCTTCTCCCTCTTCCCTTCCATCTCCCTTTGCACTTCCTTCTCTCTCTGCACTTCCTTCTCTCTCTGCACTTCCTTCTCTTTCTGCACTTCCTTCTCTCTCTGCACTTCCTTCTCTCTCTGCACTTCCTNCTTCTATACTCTTTTCCTCCATCACGTTTTGCTGCCGCGCTACTCACGTCTCCTGGCAGCAGTTGTGTCCCGAGAGGGTTAAAGTGGAGCAGATTGGCCATCAGCTTACAGTATATTGGAGACTAGAAGCTGCTCGGGAGCTACAGCTTTATCCATCTTCTCTCAGGGAAGTATCCTAATAATATCAGTTCTAGTTAAAGACAGAGAGGGGCACTGCTGGGTTACCTTAGCTATAGATAGGCCTTCCGGAATTCTCTCTTGCACACTTCTTATCTTTCAATTTTCACACTTTCTTCACTCTCTCTCTTTTTTCCTTTTCAATTTTAAATTGCTCTTTCTATGTGCAGATAAATTCTGTGTAGAAACACACCTTATACATAGATTCCTGTTTTTTAGAGTGTATACTAAATGAAGTATTCTCTTCGCTTTCTTCAGATCTGATTTTGATGCAGATAGGATGTCGTAAACCGTGACCACAAAATAATTAGTTTAAATAGTGTTTTTCTCGAACTGTTACCCTGAAAGACTTCCAAGATAGTAAATAGCGATGGTTGGAAGTCCACTGTGGTTTTCAGTTAGGAACTTAGGCAGCTTATATTGATCATTTTTCCCGTTGAGAGTGCTCTGGAGGCGAAATTTTTTTTAGCGACTACCTTTGGCTCTATTTTTTCTTATTTTTATTACTACAGATTCTCGTCGTTTGGCTGTCGAAACGCTAGCCCATGATGTACGTCATAGCATGCCTATACATATGAAATGTGTTATTTACTACAGAGTTATATTCAAGTGTAAAAGAATGAACTCAAACAAGCTTGAACATCGAGTGAATGAAATTTCCACTTTTAGGAGTAAACTGAAAATTTCGTATGTAAACAGATCATGAAACCGACTGACACTTCATCAAGTCAAAACTCGGCGTATATTTTAGTACTTGCGTCACGTTTCAAAAAGATTTCGATACCAAAATTACTATTTTCATGCCTTCTGCATTATTTTGATGAATTTCAATAGAGTATTTTGCACGACGAAGTTTTTCTAGCGCCTATGAAATTTGCACTCTGTCAGTTGTGCAGGAGTGTTTTTTTCTTTACGAAGAATTTGCCACATTTTCTTCAAGGGTCGCTCATATTTGAATAGATTTTTTTTCGTTTCTCTAAGGTACCTAATTTTTATAACAATTTCATAAAATAATTGCTTTAACTGGGTGAGCGCTTTCGCATAATTTGTTTTCTTGAGCAAGATTTCTGAGGACTTCACACAGTTCACAGACCATTTTTGCATTTCAGCGATGATTTCGCTTTCGAGAGACTCCACAGGATTCTGTACAAGTATTCGATGTTCATTGTGAAGTTTAAAGAAACGTCATTATTTTCCAGTGACTTGTTATTTTCTCATAACGTACAGTTTTCCTCGCGTGTTGTCCTTTTCTAGTGGCACGTAGTTATTTTCTTATGAATTATCTTTGTCTTAATGACGTATAATTTCTCTAGTAATGTATAAAAATTCTACGCTGATGTCCGATACACAGACGTAAGAAAGCTCGGCAATCCATTTAATGGAGCACGCTGCTATTGTTACAGCACAAAACTTTTTCCTAGATTCAGAGAGCTTTGTCGCGCTCATGATACTCTGCCACAGAAATATGTGCTGATAAAATTGTAGATTTGTTCATCAAAGAAGTCTGCAGGCAGCCGACAGAGTTTGAGCAGCTTTCTATCGACTCGAGTTATCCCACCAGTTGCTATTCCATTCACATCTCCAATCGCCATTCCTAAAGTTTGAAATCTGATAAAAAAGTAAACCTTCCGAACGATTCCTGCTGCGCTTACAAGCAAATAAATTGGAGTGTTTTCTCCTGGTACCGGCTGTATTCCGATGGATGTGGGTTATACGAGTATTTATGCAACCAACTGCTAGTTTCTTGCTCCTCAAATAAAATAACATAATTTGCATTGCTTCTCTCTTGATAAAAAGCAAATAAATTATGTTTGTCAAAAGATTCCCTGTTTATAGATCGTGTTATACCTAATAGTTTTCTAATATTTAAGTAATCATTGAGGGTACTTACCAAACATCAAGGAACTACACAGGATTAATTCATAATATATACGTATTCACGTTTTTAATTAACATAGCGAGCATTGTTTACATCGGCCGCGTTCGAAGAGCGACATGCGTAACTAGAACCCCGTTCTGTGTTGACTGAAACCTAGAGCCCAGCCTGTACAGGGTGCCTTACAAAGATGTAACGCTCTGTAGTATATCAATAACTCGCCTAAAATTAAGCCGATGTTAAGTCGCTCATCTCGTTACAACCGTGCCTCAGTCAGGATGCATGATGTCTTCCTTCCAGTACTGATACCTTCCTAACGCTTGGCGAATTATTAGTATTATTTAGCGATATCCCCTCTGGTGGCATAGGATAAGCCACGGGCAGTGGCGTTAGGCAAGTTAGGGGGACACTTCCGTGTGCTACGGAGACTGGCGTCCCCAGGAGGACACTGTTAGGTTACCTCAGCTTTAGCTAAGCCTTCGTTACTCTTATCTTTCGTGCCCACTTCTTTCTGTTTTCATGCCTTATTCTCTGATTATTCTTTATCTTTTCTTTTTCTTCCTTCTTAACTTGCTGTTTCCATGAATAAGGAATCTTGAGTGGGAACACACCTGTGGATATGTCGTCCCACGTTTTCGTAAGTCGTTACTCAATGGTCTCTCCTTTTCACTCCATCTGAATTCTATTTCACGCGAGTAGGGAGTTTTAAACTATGTAACTAGTCATAAGTGAGATACATTTTTGTGAGATGTATTATGTAAGCTGGGTTCAAGGTTACATTAAATTCATGAGTCATATTCAATTCAAAAACAAACTTTCGGTATTCTTTCAGATATCTAGTAATTTGTCTTCACCAGATCATGCGATCAAACTTACCAGACCTCGGCGCACTTCTTCAGTGTCTGCGTAGGCATCTGCTACCTCGGC
>VOMN01031024.1:0-33229 GCA_014899125.1 Orchestia grillus
CCGGTGCATTGCGTCTAACCCCAATAATAATAATAATCTTAGATGTACTGGAACTGAGGAATCTCTTTGCGCTCCTCATGAAACTAACCTCCGAGTCATCAGAGTCGGGCTGTGACCTTGGAAAGTAACAAGGTGTATTGGCTCGTTGCACTCAGGTAGAGAAGCCTTGCAATCAGCCGTGCTCGAGTTAACCGAGTCTGGTTGTGAATTTAAAAATAAACAAAGCACGTACATCAGGTCTTTAGCACACTGGAGATTCTTCATACAGAAATGCAGGAGTGCGTGTGCATGCATGCTGGGTAAGTGTTCTTAGTATTTGTGCTACTATGTTTGTAAGTGTGGTTACAGTTCGAGCTACTAAACCCGTTTGATGTTGTCAGGTGATGAAGAAGCGCAGCAGTGGCAGTGGCCCCAGTCACAGCCGCCACAGCAGTTCGGAGGACGGTGCTGAACTCATGCGCCAGAGCCTCGAGATTGCTTTCGACGCTCCGACTGCGGCTGCCAATGGCACGTCTCCCTCAGATCAGCAGGCCACGGGCACATGGAGTATCGTGGGGGTGGCTGGTAGTCAGACGGCTCAGGCCGCTGCAATCGCTGCTGGTGTCGCTGCCGCGGTGCACACGAGCACTGACCCTGGCTACGAAACGGTCAAAGACTATCATGAGATCAACTATCCCGCTTATGAGACGGTCAAAAACGGTCGCGAGAATGAATCAGAACCTGGTTATGAAACTGTAGCAGCTAAGCGCTCCAGCTCCATCGAGCCAGGATACGAGACCGTCAAAGGGGACGACAGAATCAGCGAGTCGGAGCCCGGATACGAGACGGTATGCAACAGGACTACTGACCAGTCTTCAGATCCTGGATACGAGACGGTGTCTAGCAGACAAGATGACGCTCAGCCCGAACCTGGCTATGAACAGGTACGCTCTTCTCGACGCCCAGTCTCCGAGTGCGACTCGAATTACGAGCAGCTCAAATTCTCAGAACAGCCTGACCCTGGCTACGAAAGTGTCAAGTCTTGCTATGAGAGTCCTTACGAACAAGTTTCTGAGTCTCCCATGTATGCTGAAATTAAGAAGCCTGCCAAAGCTCAACCTGTATATGCTAGTGTGAAAAAGAAATCCCCTCCCGCCGAAGATAAACCCATCTCTTCTCTGGAAGAAGAACTCCTTGCAGCTTTGGCTGATGACGGTCCTGCCGTGAGTAAATCTGTCACTTTGATGGACGAAGAAATCATCCCTGAAAAGAAGCACAAGAGATCTATTGAAGAAGAGGCTGCAATTCTTGTAAGTAACGTTGAAGAGTCTGCTCTTCATATTTTATCTGGTCGTGACAAGTCGAGCGATAGCCTTGCTAGTGCCGCTGCTGATGAGATGAAAATGGTAGAATCTTTGGGACAAGATCTTAAACAAGAAGATGTAGGGCTGACCGTGGCTGGCAGTGATGGCTCTGATACGTCAAGTGATGCTGTCTTCTCCCGTAAGATTTCTTATGAACAGCCCACAGTACTGCCAGGAATTGTGAGCCTCGACAAGCAGTTGAGCGGTGAAGCTATTGAGAACGGTACCATACTCACCCCTGATGACGTAGTCACCACTGATCAGACTTCGTACACTGAAGCTATACTCCTCAAGAAAAATTCCGGTAGTGTCGAGACCGACAATGGAACTAGAGACACTAATAAAGCTTCCATTGAAGTGCAAAATGGCTCTGCGCACAGCTCAGTAGACAACTCCTCTTCTGGCCGGGAGGACATCAGTCCTGAAGACGAAGTGTGCATGCCACCTCCTGAAGGTGCGTACGAAGATGGCAGTCCATCAGGCGTGAGTGACGATGTCGCTGTTGCTATGGACGTTGGAGAAAGTGCAGCGTCCACTAAAGCTATGACGTCAGCCATCAGTGTTGAGGAGACCAGCTTTACTGAGGAGGCCCCTCTCACCCCTACAGTCTTATCCATCCCTGTGCCTCAGTCCTTCTTTGCAATGAAGGACTACAGTTCTGAGTCTGTGACTACCGCCCCTGTGTCTCCCCCTCACGCCTCACTTCTGCACGACTCTGATCTGCCTCAATCCGACCAGCAGTTGTCTGGCTTGCCACCTCCGCCTCCAGAAGATCAAAGCCCACTTCCTCCGCCCTCTCCAGAAAGCCACCCACTTCCTCCACTATCCTCCGATGATCAAGACCCTCTTCCTCCTCCTGTGGCTGAAGATCAAGACCCACTGCCTCCACCATCATCAGAAGATCAGGATCCTCTTCCTCCTCCTTCCTTAGATGGCCCTGAATCCCTCCCTCCTCCCTTGGATGAAGACCAAGACTTTGGGTGTGTTCCTCCTCCCCCAGATCTGCTGAGTGATGCCCCCGAGTGTGATTTGCCTCCTCCTTTAGGCGTGATGGACATGCCTCCGTCGTCCTGCGTAGATGACCTACCTCCCCCAATGGACTCGGACACTCCTGGCATGACTGTTGAGAACGGAATCTCTGGCCAAGAAACTCCCACCGATGATCTCAATGAAAACGCTTCTCTACCATCCCCTCATGCCGATGAAGTTGAGGACATGAAGGTCACTGTTAACCCCATGGCTGAAATAGACGAACTTGCCAGCCGGGTTGCTAAGGCCTGTAGAGATGACACCAGCCCTTTGATATCACCCAGCGATCTCGGCTGCCCTCCACCTCCTCCGCTTGATGATGACGAAGAGAAAACCAAAGTGTGAATGTCTTGAATCTTCATTATATGCTCTTAATCTAACGGTCATGCTCTCGGTGCGACTAGAATGATGCACCACTCATCTCGTGAGTTTTAAATTCTCATAAATTTTCAAAACTGGTCACAAAAAAGGACAAATTGGAGGTACCGCATTGTGAAACTGTGCACTTTCTATCTTAGCATTGTAAAATTTTAGGTTCTGAAGATCTCATATTTTCTGAGGGGAAATTTGTAAATAACTTGAGTTTAACATGAATGTTCTTGAGGGACGCAGGGCTTGTATTAATGATAGCTTTACTACACTTTCCTTGAGCTCAGAGGGCGTTCTCTCGGTGCTGTGAGCAACGTGCCCGACTGCATCCCGTTACCCAAACGACGAACGTATGCTGCAGTGCGCCATGAGTGAACAGGCAAGTCTCGCACACTTGTTTCTCTCTATGCCGTGAATTTAGATGCCAGTTTCTCGGTGTACGTTTCTGTTTCTCGGGGGTGTACCGTTAGTGCCCGTGTCGAGATATACTCGTAGCATTCACTTTTATTCAAGAAGCATCGGCCAAAAATCGTCGTCATTGATCAACTCTTTGAGATGTGGTTGTGGGCGTCCTCATTTGTGTATCAAGAACATGGATCAGCCATTTTTTTTGGTGGCATCAGTATCAGTGCGAGACAAATTTTTGAATCGGTACACCTCTGCTGTTTTTGTTGCTTGTGGTGTTTGCGTCGTAGTCCTTAACTTAATTGTAGTTTGTAATGGTCAGTATTCTAATGGGGATTTATTGTAATGCTTGTTAAGGGTGCCCCTACTGGGATGCTTAGTCCTACTCCTCGCATTACTTCGCTAGCATTAAGGGCGTAGTTGTCGTGCTGGCTCGGTCACCCACCAATGGTAATAAGTATTGAATTCTCTGTTAATACATACGAGTTGTGCTCAAAAGATTAACGCTCTTATTCTTACTCATCAGACAAAGGTTTCTTGTGTTTTTAGGTAAATTATTTGATATTTAACGAGATGCATCACCATGGCTTGCGTTGGTTGGTCAATTTTTGTACGAACCCTCGGCAGTGTTTTATTAGCTAGTATCGAATGGATTTGCGCTGAATCCAAGTGTCTCAAAAGTTGTGAAAAATTTGTTTATCTTGAAAAACCAAAGGCAATACATGCATTGAATCCTACCCCTCAGGACAAATCATTGAACATGCTCGTGAGATGCAGAGTCTCTCTACCGCCAGTACCAACGTTGGAGGCACAGTTACGTTTACCCAACTAGGGTCACAGTTGCAGCTACTCGCGTACAATTAACCTAAAGCAGTTAACTAGGAGCTCTAAGTACATCGCTTCTGTTCCTGGACCTCGTGAAATTTAATCCAAATGAAACCCTGAACATTAGTTCAGACAATCGTGGTATATGGGAGTCGGTGCGCTGTACCTCTTCAGTCAGGAATTTATTGCTATCTGAGGAACTTGACTTGTCCGGACGAACCTCACCTGATGAGTGTGGTAGGGCTTGATGACACTTGCACTACAGAACTGGTGAAAGTCTCATATTACCTGTGGGTGTGAAATCGCTGGGAAGCATCAAGTCACCTACGTGGAAAATATCATGCTGCGTTTCTCTTTCAAGAATTCATACAAGCTCGGAGGCTGATCTCGAAATCCTCCTTTCTAAACCCAACTTTTCACAGCAGTCCATGTTGAGTAGATCTCACTTCACTGGAACTGGCAGCAACTCTGTTGAACTAGCTATTCAATATACTTCAGCACAAGTGATCCTAGACATGGTTTAAGTGTTGGAGGGTCCTTCACTGGCAGACAGGTGGTGGTTACCCCAGTGCCAACGTGCCGTATAGTTTATTCTCGATTGAGGTGCCGCCCCTTACAGGAGTCCTGGAGACGCGCTCTCGCCACCTATGCTGTGTTCAGCATCTGCTCTTGGTCTGTCTGTGTGTGTGTGTTTATGTATGTATGTGTGTGTGTAGGGGGATTCTGTGTAGCTGTGTGTGAAACCGTAGACCATTCGAAGAAATACATTTGTGATTGTAGTCGTCGGGGAAGTAAGGTTTAATTTTGGATTTTCTGTGTAGGATGATACTACTCTGTGGGCAGGTGGGGGAGGTATATTTGTGATTGTCACCGTTTGGGAGTGACAATCACAGTGAGTTTCACTTCCGAAACTTTCCGTATAGGATCACAGACCACGAGTGAAAACGACTCCTCCCGATTGCCAGACCCCGCGGTTGGGCTGTTAATAAAGGTACTTCCCTTTGAAAATCAGTATTTTTGGAACGAGGTTCATCTCACCACAACGATGGGGGCTGTAGAGTCCCGCTTTCAATATTTTTTCTATTCACTAACGACTAGGACGGTGAACTTTGATTCTGGTGGGTTTCTCGGAGCAAAAACAAGCCAAGGATCGGCCGTGTGGTAATGTTACTATTAGTCAATTAGTGTTGATGTTAGTCGTCTTGTTAGCAAACAAATCTCGGCAGTCGTTTAAAACTTATGATCGAGATCGACATCACATATGCCAACCGTAATTTAAGAATGGACCCGGAGCAACTTGAGTGGTCGAGTTGTGAAGGTGTTCTTGTAGTCGGATGTAAAAAGCGTTTGGGACATACATGCCTCGTGCCACTGTCAGAAATGGTTTGATGCTGTGTCATCCGCGTTGCTCGTCAAGATGAAAGGTCACTCAAATTTACCTGAAGGTGAAGCTCTAAATGGAGTGCGTCACGGGTAGGTTATGTGTACTTCAACTCTGCGTACAGTATATCTTGAGCGCTCGTCATTACCCTGTGTCTGACGATTTTGTACCCATAAATTTCTGACTCGAAGCTAGTGATAATATTTTGATATAACGTAGGATTGTATACCACAGGCTTTGGAGTAGCAGAGCATCTCTATTGATGTGAATCAGCCGCACTATAACCGAGTGAATACGATCTAAAGGAGTGTTAAATACGATCACAGTGTTAAAAGACGTCGCTGCCCGTCTGTCTCAACGTCCTCCGCATCTGTGGGGTTTGAGGCGCGAGGTTTACCAATTGGTTTAGGACTAGCGTTTGTATCATCTATAATCAAGGAATTAGACAGCTGTTGTGGCGTATGTGTTCAAGTGAGTAGACGAATTTACCAACGAAAATTTCTTTACCGGTGCTCCCATATGCATATATGTATATTGCCTGAACCTATTTGATAGCCTTCATAGTATTACGGGCCATATTTTAGTTTTTTGACTCTGCACAGAGGCGAACTTTTACAGGAGCACTGTGAGGTAAGGGCCGGCCGGATAGGTAGTTGCGCTGTGAACAGGCTAAATTTTCGAAAATGAAAAGCCTTTGTACGAGCATTTAAGCAGGTTTATAGCTGTATTTTGACGTTGCCGGTAGATGTGCTGATAGCTGATTAGCATCGTGATTTTCTTGTACATGTATTTAGGAAGGTCGCTCCACTGTGAAGACTTTGAAAATGTTGAGCTAACATCAAGCCTGCACTTAGCTCTAGTAGCTTTTTTGAAAGCGGGAGTACATAGCCGATGAATGATTGTTCTTTATACCTAGGAAGTAGCTGCCTGCTAGTTACTAGCCTTGGTACGCCGGGGGCTTGTGAAAACACGAAGCCTTGTAGTCGTCACCTTATTTTGTTTGGTCGGCATCACCTCAGCGCTCAAACCTTCTGAACGATGTCAACATTCAAGAGAAAGGCCCTTGAACTTTCGGTGCGTAGTAGCTTTTGCAGTAGACATTTGCAGGCTTTTGCTGGTTTCCCTGTGCTCTTCTACACAGGTAGTGTGGGTTAATATTACGTAAACTTAGATCGTGGTCCTCGTGAGTAGTCAGACTCTTCGGTCCGTTGAGTGCTCTGCACAACGTATCGGCGGCACAGTGATCAGCAACGACGAGCGTTGCTACGCGATGTTTTTGTGTTGTCTGGTGTTTGTTGAATCAAAAAACTTTGGTGACAGAAGTAGTAGAAGCTCAGTACTGGCGGAAATGAGATGCCACCTCTTTATGGTACCTTAACATGTCGCTGCAGCTGTTATCTCGCATTGATTTTTGAGGTTCCCCTCCACTGGTGGAATCTTGACAGCTTCGTTGGCATCAGAGGTTGGCGCTATCGTCGTGCTAATGCGAGTCCCTCATAACTAAATTCATCACATGCAATGTAGAGAATGCTGTGAAGAGACCCTCGTTTCCACAGCAGCTGAACACGTGCCGGTTTTTAGTTAGCTCGTGCAAGATGTTAGGGGAACATGAATTTGGCTGCGCTCTCGCTTATGAATGGCAGCCTCGGGACAACGTTTAGAGCAGCTTGTTGATTTCTCCCATCCTGCTTTAGGAATAATGCGTTTATTTTTAGAAATTCTCATTTGATCTTCGTATTGCGGCTCTTTTATTTTACTCAACTAAGCGGCTGCCTTACTTGTTTTAACTGATATTCATCGTAGCGCGTCAGGGAAAAGCATTGTGATATTTGAATGATATCAAGGAAAACAGGATTAAAAAATTATAAAGAAGCTGCGTAATCGAGCAATGCGGAGAGCCGATCGACCGGTGTGGAGTCAAGACTATTATTTTTTCTATTTCTTCATTTTGTATCCTAATCTATTTCTTGGAGATAGTGAACTTCGCAGATGTGCGATTTGTATTATTATTTGATGCCAGCTCGTGTGTCGTACCGTACGCGTGTCTGTACTTGTGTTGGGTGTGCTATTCTAGAGCGGAATGACCTTCACTTCACTTGCTCCACCCTCCCTTCGTTTTCTCCACTTGACTAGCCAAAGAAATTATGGAGCTGGAAGGTTTAGGTACGCAGGGCAGCAGAAAACCGATTGCAAATATCCCCTTATTACCTGTTGTTTGGCAGATGGGGCGCAGGCGTAAAAGCAAGTAGTGTTGAGGTAAAGCATTGGATGGTGTGTCACTGAAGTTTAACACTAGGTGGTCTTTATAAACAGCAGTATATTTTGGCGCTTCACTGGTACTTAAAAGTCATAGTGTGTCCCGTATCTATGTATAACTATATATATATTTGTGTATATTGTATCTATTTTATAACTGCTTCAAACGTAGCTCCTCTCTCGACTCCTAACTTGTTCCAGAATCAAAGTTTTTTCGCTAATACTCCATTTTTTAGTATCTATGTAAGTGGCATGTTTTCAAGTATCGTTGCTATTCCAGTTCAACTTTAAATACAATCGTCATGAGGTTCTCATCCGACAATGTAGGTGCTAGCTCCCTTCGAACATTGCGGTTCCCTTCATTCGAACTTTGCACGAATCGCATTCGATCGAAACGGTCGCCAGTTGCGTCAGCTTTGGCTCGCGTGTTCGATATGAAGAACGACGGCGTTTCAGTGCATTGCATCGCGGTCATGCGTATTTTATTGTTTCAATTGCATTTTTATGCTAGGCGGCAACTCCTCTCTCCCCCCCTCCTTCTGGCTCGATCTAGCTTTGCCGAATATTTTAACCATAGGGCGTTAACGATATAACATTAAACAACAATCTATTTCAGAAAGGCGTTAGGCATTAGATGTTTTAGTGCTTCAGGACGTTTGTGTTTGTAAGCTTCGTGCCCTGGCTTGCTGTTTTTTTTTGTTATTTTTGAGTGCCCGGAAATTTTACGTACAACTTCGGTAGTTTTGTAATGAAGGTCTCCATTCTACGTTATATCTACAGTGTCTAGATAAAGATATTGCTTTCGTTAGGCCTGATCATATCTGCTATGTGCGAAGGTATCTTATGTTCGGTCCACAATGAGGTGACAAGTCGCTTAAATCGTTCCATCAGCAACCGTAGGGTACCCCGTCAAGTGCCACACTGCATGACCGTGCCATCTACGGCTTCACCGCCATATCTAGCCTTAAATTAGTGGTGACCAACGCGCATAATTTCCCTTGAAAATCTTAAAGCCATGTTCTGATCTGAATATATTTGGCGATCGAGTTGATGAATCTCATGATGCAGCTTTTCTTTAGACTTAGGAACGTATTATTTCTCGTACCGTTAGAGTAGCTATCTAGTCTGTATTTTTATTCGTATGTAGGGGTTTTCAATCCAAGCTTTTAAAACTTGTAAAAAAACGCCGGTAGCTTCGAAATAACCCATGCGTTAACTAGATAAAGTAGCGGCCTGCGAAGTTTGTGGGGAATTCTTTGCGAGGTTTTACAAAAGTGAAATTCTGTTCCCCTGCATAAACTACATCACGAATGTTAGATTTGTGTTAACCAGGCACTGTCTCGCAGCTAACTGACGTCTGATAGTCAAGCCAAGTGTACGGGAATATGTGTAATTCGACTATTTGAGATATTTATGTACTTAACCATTTCTGGGCACAGCATTCAATGAAGCATCAGTAGTGTGCGTAATTTTGAAGGGCCTTGGCGTCCTTCTGTGTTCGGAAATCGTGTAATATGAACATCCGTAAAACCACCAAGAAGAGGCATTATATAGAAAATTTTCTTTTTTTTTTACTTCGAGTTTGACAGTGTTTTTGCTGTTCATCCTTGACACCTGGTGAACCGGAGACGTAATTTTTAACCATAGTTCTAACCTTGAATTCTTGAGCTTCTTTGATGCGCGTTTGAGAAGCGTAGACTCGTGTGCTCAACCTGCCGCAGTGAGCGGTGGCTACAAGGGCACGAAGCTTTGAGCGGGTTTTATAAATTAATCCTATTTACAATGGTATATATTTCCACAGCTGCGTTGGGTCGCCGTGTGATCACTTACAAGAAATATTTTGATGCTGATGCTTTTACGGGACGCTCGGATGCCTCGCAAGCGCTGTTGCCTGTTAATACTCTTAGTCTGCATTTCTCAACCCCTGCTATCGAACATCGTTCGTTCTGATGCTATCATCTCATATCCGAATATGATCATCGTCTGTCAAAGTTCTATCGCTGGGAGTGACATGCATGGCCTTAAACGAATATTTTATAATCAGCGTCCATAACGGCTGCTAAACTAGAAATATGAAGCAAGAACAATCAGCTAAAACTTTGTACCGCGAAAATTGCGTTGACTTGCTTATTCTGCAAGACTCGTGTTCTTACTTTTGGAGTTTGTTCGTACGTCCAAGAAACGTGGTTCTGCCTAACATGATTTGCATGTTTTGATTTGCCATCGAATGCTCGGGCAGAATGGTTCCGTGTATCGGCATTGTCCCTGTTCACCGAAGTATGTTATCCATATCCAGATTGGCTAGTGACGTTGTTGAAGTGGCGGCGTTGACCAATTATTTTATTAGTGATGTCGGCTGCCTATTGGCAGCCTCGGTCGGTCGGTCGTTAGTGACATCGTCTGTTTATTGTTATGACCTGTCCAAAATTAGGTATGGGCAGTTATGTGTACGATCTCGTCAGCATTCCCCGACGTAAAAATGTGCTGCTGCAACGCGCGCGCTGTGTCGCATACTGCGAATATCGAACATTCCGTGATATATTTTGCTCAGAAACTCAGCGTACTGCGTGTACTCATTAGTAGCAGCTTGATCAGCATTACCAAAACGTCTTCTTGGATGTTTGTTTCTGCCTATGAAGTTATCGTTTGTGGAGCTAAATTAAAAAGTCATCATGGTAGTGAGCCACCAACAAGCGTTTTATTGAACATTTTAACACCCCTCAATTCACTGCATCCAGTCGAAGGAAGTTTCAAAGCTAGTGGCCGTAACTTCGTAGCGAATGCGTTCTTTCGAGGTGTGATGTTGACCCTCGGAATGTATTACCGCCCTCTCACTTCACCACCAAACAGCCCCTCGCACTCGACGTAGCCTCTGCAATTGCTCTACTCCTCTGTGCTCATATGTATGGAGTTACAATCTATTAGCGTAACATCGTCGGTGATGCCTGTGTCGATTTTCTCAAAGTCCTCAAAAACAGCATCGAAACCCAATTCTTTCCACCAGCGTGAAAAAAGCGGTGCTTGATTCCATTACCATTACAATTCTATGTGCTCTCTTTGGTTTAATTATCTAATTATTATCCTTGTGATAAATGGTCCTGTGTCGCTGTTTTGTACCGAATCGTTTTTCAAGGTAAACTCTGTGTTTGTCTTGTTTTGTTCTGGTTTATGTATCAATAACAAGGTTTGTCACCTATGAGTATATGAGACCAGATAACTCCACCGCCACGGGAGGTCGCGCTTGTCTATCTTGCTAAGGAAACCGTCGTGTCTTTATATCCTATTTTTGGTATTTATGTCTCAGAAACGTATATGGATTATTTCTTAGTGTACAGATGTGTGATTCCTATTTTTACGTGTTGCAGTTTGCAAACGAACATCTGTTGACCGTGCGCACTTGGAAAGAAGGCTTCACCGGCAGCTTGAATTTTTTCATGAATTGTTTTTTGAGAGGAGTGCACTCGTTATTAACAGCATATTCAAGCTGAGCTGGAGTGGTACTGTGTTTTTGGTGAAATTCACATCAGGGAATTATTTTGAGCTTTTACTCGCTTGAACTAGGTGAGCTTTTTTTTGAAAATTGATCGTTGACGAAAGCACGTTAAGAAATGTTGTACCTATGCATACGCGGTCTTAAAGAATCTTGCCTGAGGCATTCCTGAAAACATTTCCTTAGTTTTCCTGAAAAATTCCAATTTAATCTTTTAGTAAATCTGTAGGCACTCGCAACAAACTCTTAAACCTGATGAGGAGTCCCTTGACCGCGGATTACACTCGTTCCCGGGAATTGCCCTGCAGGAGTTGAGCCAATTCCACGTCAGTTTTTCATGGTAATGGTATCAGCATTACACGTGGTCAATGACCGTATGTCCTTGCAGATATTTGTTGTCTTAGAACCTGTCGACTGACTAGTCCATGATGTTAGCAAATCACAATTTCTTACGGTTAATATTTTAATTCGTTGAAGTACGCAAGGCTTCAATTCACTCTCGTCGGGAGTAACGTTTGATACAAGTCGGTACTTAATTCTGTGTTCTTGATTTACGTAAGATTTACTGCAGCTGCCAAACTAACCTAACCAAACCACTTGTACGGCGGCGTGCCTGCCTGCCTTCGTTTCGTGCGCACGTGTGGTTTCTAGATTTTCGAAGCGACGCGGCTCTGGTTTCGATGCGCTGGTAAATTCGTTACCACCACCACCACCGCTACTACTGCACGAGTACTTGTGTTCACATGAGCGCGGGCTGATCGTATTTGTTTCTGTTGTGTGTCGTTAATACTGGCGTTCTTCGTTATTTCGTGTTGCTTTCCTGTGTTTTCCCTCGTGTGTCTGGTTCAGACCGCTGTTGTGTACGTTGTAGCCGGGAACTTGTTCGAAAACTTCACCGTTAACAACTTGTATGTTAAACGTGTTTGTGCGTCACTAACTCTCACTGCTTGATCATTTCTGAACCTGTGAGGTTGATTTTCACCGCCTCTGGCAGGCTATTCATTGATCGGTCACCGCGGAATGACTTTTTATTATACATACCCATAACGTTCGCCATCTTCTGGAACGAGTTTTAGACTCGGCAGCTTTGGGCGTGAGAATTGAGACTTTTCATGTTCCAAGTTTCGACTTTGATAAAGCTGTATTGTAGGAAGCAGGCAAAGTTTCTGATAGCATACATACGTTTTCGTGGCACAATTTCAAGTGTAAGGTGGATCGTGTCGGGCTTGAAGTGGCTATAGGTGATACAGTACCGAGTTTTGTATCACAGTCTTGGCTCGTCTGACCAGTCGCTTTTGAGTAGCCAGCTTACGAGAGACATCGTTGCTTCTGCTCGAAGAAAAAAGTAGCAGAGCTCACCGCTACACAAGTTGTTCGATTGGAATTGATCCTTGCTGTGCGAGTATCTGAAAATGGAACATAAATGTCAGTGAAGCTTCGCCTGCTTGTGGCAACGACATCGTGACGATAATGTAAGTTACTCTGATTCCTTCATCATCAAATTTAATTGTTTTCTATTCGTGGTCTTGAAGTTGAAGCTAATTAAACAGGTTGAATATTTGTGCAATATCCTTGAACGCAGCAGTATAGATGTTCATGCTATAGAGAACTAAACGGATATTTTGAACAAAAATGACCGTACCATAGGCCGTTGTTAGTACGCTGCTTTAATCCAGTGCACTTGCTATTGTTTCATGTCGTGAAAATTTGCCTAGTATTGTACACTGTCTGTCTGTGCACTTTCTTGTTGATTGACGGTCACCAATTGCCACTTCGTTACTTGACTAGAATGCAGCGAAGTCTATATCATCCCCAGATTTTAATGGCACCAGATGTTGTCAGTGTGTTGTTCGTTCCTAGGATCCCGGTTCTTGAAATTGTGTCCCATGCCCAGTACTTTGGTCTTTCCTGAGTTTCTGTTTCACTGCTAGAAAACAATCATCAGAAGAACTCTTGGGGATTTAGAACTTTTTGTTTGTTAAGTTTTTTTTTATTATCACGGGTTGGTGCGAAATGTTATTGTCTAGGATACATAATACTATTAAGTATCATCTGTATATGACCTAAAATTTGAAAGGCTAATTGCCGTCACAATTTTATTTATTCTGATGAGGTAATAGAACGTTAAGTTAGGTGGTAATAGGCTCGAAAATGATTTATAAGTACCTGAAAGAAGTCACGTTTCCCACGTGACTTCTCAAGCATTTTTTAAGTTTTTTTCACGCACACCATGCCATTTGTAACCCTTGCAACGAAGACCAGTTAAATATGTTCATGGAGGGGCTAATTCCAGTTACTTGTTCATATTGGCTGAAGGCTACACCGAGTTTGATTTTCTCAGGCCAGAACGGTCAGATGTAAACTAAGTGCCCTCGCCCCTAGTCCATGGATACTACATATTTATTACTCCGTTTTGTTGAGAGCTCCCTCTAATGCTTACCCATGTAAAGGGTCAAGTATTGCAGCTAAATAGGCAAAGTCTGACACAGACACTAATAGGTTTAAAAAAATGGTAAAAATATTGATTTCCAAAAGTGATACCTGGACTACAATTTTCATGTTTCTGCAGCTCTATGCTTATTCCACAGAAGTCCCTCAGCGTTTTTAATGATGGTATTCACCCCCTACCGTATGGTCTTGAGTAATTAACGCTGTCGCTTTAAGCTACCGGTCCGTCGTACTTGGTGAGCTTGGTGCTGAGCTTCTATAGCTTCGGCATTACCTTTGTTATGCTGGTGTTGACTGAAGCGTCCCTTCAGAGTGGGTTGGTTGCATCGCTTTCCGCCTGGTATTTAGTCGTCCCTAGGACCCGAGTCTTTCGGTATCCAAAACTCGTCTGATTGGCGGGTTGTGCGAGGGTGCGGATGCCTGTTTATGTTGAGTTATACGACAGAGATGGGTTGTAAAGGTTGAGAATCTATTTCGGTGCACTATAAAATGTTGCTATCCTGACCAGGGGAGTGTGAAGCGTCTACAATGCGCACACGTATACAGCTGCTGCTGCTGCAAACTTGTTATCCTTAATTTTCCCCTAACACTTCCGTGGCTCGCGTAAGTACACCGATCTCGCAACTGAAATCTCTAGCTAAATAATCTTACTCTTGGCAGAACTTGACGTGCATATAAACAATTACAGGACCTACCCAAAACCGCTAATTATCGCTGCTAGTCACGCGATCTTATTCCGCCTCATATCGTGGCGTAACTCCATAGAGGGTTCAGCATTTCCATGTAGGATGGTGGCACATCAGTGTGACCTGGGCAAGAAAGCCGAAACCACGTCTGAAGTGTCTAAGCGGTGGAAAGTTTGGGTAACTGCTTCACCATGTGCAACTGAGTCTCTCGCGTATGGATTATTTTCGAGTTGAGAATTTTTTACTCTCGATTTTAAAAGCTGTTTTGTGTCTTGACAACGCACCTTTTTTCTCCATTTCAAATATTTCGTTTTTATTGAGGCATCTTTGTAGGTTTATCACACACGGGCATTGAATTGTTAGGTTTAGTGAGTAATAACCCTGAATGCACTCAAATAAATATCTAATGAAGATTACATTCACGTCCCTCTGAATACACATACGTCCATTTAGCGTTTTTGAACTTCTCTTTAAGTAAAGTATATGCATTTTGGTGCTTGACATTGGTTCTACACGAGTGGCGGAGTAACTTATGCCTTGTTTATTCTGTGCTGTTGAGGGAAGAATTCAGCTGTTTCGAGGTTGCTGGTAGAATTTGTCAGTGCGAACAAAATAGAGTCGTGCCACTACCGTTTTAAAGAGTTTCATGAATGGGTTATATTTGGGAATCGACGTTACATCTGAAACCTTTACTTTCAGAGGGTTCTATTTTGAACAATAGTCTAATTTAATTATATGAGTGTGAATACTCGCGGTACCATTTGTCCGTAGTTGCATATTTCTTAAGTTAAATCTTCGGGTAAGTTGAATCTTCAATAAGTTGAATCTTCAATAAGTTGAATTATCGGGTAAGTTGAGTCTTCAGTAAATCGAATCTTCAGCATGTTGGATCTTCAGGACGTTGAATCTTACGTTTCTTAAATGTTATGTTGAATTCCTAATACGAGTGTGTTATTTTTTTTAACTCATTTAAAGGGAAAATATTATCAATGAAATCTCAGTCTATCCTATTATTTGTTTTTGTTACGTTGTCAATGACCTTAATTTACATTTGAAATGCTCTTTTTTCGACGAACTTTAGTTCTGCCGACAAGGTCGTGCGACCGACGCTCGATTCTCTCTTCCTAATCAAACAATGATCTTAGGCTCTGGTGCCCTGCTGGAGGGGTGCGCGATGCAGAGCTCGACCGTTCATTCCAGGAGCGATGCGGCCGAGTGATGTCTTTTCTGTCCTGTACAAATGATTTAATTCTAGCTTCGTAGGTCTTACGGTTCCTCTTCCGCCCGTGGCCTGGCGTGGCTCGCGCAAACGGTGGTGTGACGTCGTGCGTGCTTTCATTTGCCTGCAACTGGACTTGTGTTCTGGCCAGAAATTATTAACTTTCTTTCATGGCAGGTTTTCTCCTAAAAACGCACAATTTAGAGACGACTTTTTTTGCTTGCTTGAGAGATCTGAGAGTAGACTCGGCAATGGTCTGTTTGTACCCAGAAAGGACAAGGAAGGAGGTTTGAATTAGTCGGATTTTATTTTTAATCGAACATGTAGCGATGTTCGCTCGTACAAAGTTCAAAACTTCGAGTGGGGTAAAAACGAGTTAACTCGTCCTTGCGGGGAATGGGTAAAACTGTCCGTACTCGTACGACTTTTTTTTATAGTGGCGAAAAACTGAAACAAACCACTTCTTCACCGCTAAAGGGTGCTGCCACTTAGATACCTCCTAACGCTGTGACTATCTAATTAATCCGAGGGTAGTGTATCAAGTCAGTTTTCCCAATGAGATAACCATGACTCGATGGAGGCCAACTGAGAGTCGGCGTTATGGGAGAGCCAAATCAAGTCCAGTGCACGCGGTTTTGGAGCTCGTTCAGATGCGCCCGCTACCTGCCCAGTGTCACCTCAGGTCACGGACGAATTCTTTTTACTTGTTAAGGCTTCACAAACGATCCATGCGTGCAGCCATGCACTTGCGGCTGCCATCTTCTGTGAACTAACTTTGTGAGCTCAATTTTTGATGTGTGACATTTTCCTAGCATAAATTTCAGGTCACATTTATCATACAGACTTGCTCTTGGGCTTTCGGTGGTGCGTTATTAGTTGAAATATTGTGATGTAACTTGAAGAGACGTGCAGTAGATGTAGTTTGTTAATCCGTATTCTTTAACTTTTTTCTTGCTGTGCAACAAATTGAGGCGACCCTCAAGTTACCTGTTATTTATTTTGTATTTATTCAAGCATGTTTAACCGAAAATTGTCGTTTCCGTATGTTGTGTTTTGTCGATTAGGTGGGCTAAATTGACTTGTATTCTCAGAAGCTCGGTGATGACTCCCACTGGGTAATTCATCACATTTTCTTACTTGTAGAACATTTCACACATAATAGGCAGCCATTACCTGTGGGCTGTTCGTCGTATCGCCAGCTTTTGGTGTTGTACTCTTGTCAAACTGTAGAACTCTTAATTAATATAAAGTACATTTTCAACGGTTTCTTGCATTTTCTTGTCCTTTTCAATATGTTTCATTGAATTGTATAGGGGTACTAACACAGTTCCTTCGTTTGATATGCAACATTCAATTCTTGAATGTTTTTATTGACCGTAGATTTTTTGCTTGGGCTTCTTTTACGTATCTGTGGTCCATGCAGTCGTGGGTATGGACCACGTATTCCGCATGCCATTGCAGTCGTGGGTGGCGAGTGAGAGTTTCGTCTGAGAAATTCTACGAAAAACCAAAGTTGAAGGTACGTAATGTTCTCCAAAGGCTTTCATTAGCCTTCGTTTCCGCCTCAAGCAAAACGAACGCGTTCGTTGGTCGACGTCTGGAGTTCCTTAATTAAAGCTTCCGAGTTTCCTGGGACTAGTACGTTGCAGGAATTTATTAGGGTCTACTGGGACGGAAAATGTACGTAGTAAACTTGGATTGAAATTTTTCCTAGAACATTAGTGTCCCACTGCTGTATGTAGATGATATAATACATTAATATTATTTCCTAAGTCGAAATCTCAACATTTATATCGCAAATAAAAAAGGTAATGACACGTATGAATGCATCAAACGAATTCAGACTCGTAAGGGTTAAATAATTACTAATAATTAAAATTATTGGATACGGAAGTCTCTAGGCTAACCATTTTCCCCACTCAGTAGTTGTACCCCTTGTGGGAAGAGTGAAGTGGTAAAGATTGATTTCGTCGTGTTTTTGTTCCTCAGGGGCGTAGGAAAGTCAACAAAGTCAGAGTAGTTAGGCTTGTCTACACTTTGCTATGTGGACTGGCGATCCCAGAGGAGCACTTTCAGGTTACCTCAGCTGTATATTGGCCTTCCGGATCCTATCTTTAGTATCTTTAAATTTTCACACCTTCGCTATTCCTTGTTTGCTTTCTTCCTCTTCATTCTTAACTTGCAGTTTCTATGCGCAAGAGATCCTGTGAGAGGATTAATCTTGTGCTTAGATTCCCCGGTTTCTTCAGCCCGTACTATACGGTCTCTTTTCTTTCAGTGCAACTTAGTCCGAGTCACTGAAACGCTGCAATCAAAGCCACTACTACTCTCTACCATTCGTGTTATTTTCAACGTTAGGGTATTGTCTTTGGATTGGCATTAATGCTCTTTTACAACCATTACTTCCTTGAAATCATTATCCTATTATTTCACTTTGCTTTTGAAACGCCCTCGAAAATATTTTCCTCGGGGAACTGTTGGAGTGTTCGTAATTTGTTTGGGAGTATTGGTGGAGGTACGAAGTTTGTAGGAATTCTGAATCTACAAGTATACCCTCGACAAATGTAAGGCATTGATTCCCCTATTTTTGTTCAAAAAAGTAATCCGTAAAAACTTTTAATTTGATGCTTTTACACTGGGACTTAGTTGTGAGCAATTACTATTGCATTTAGACCATTTTCGGTTGCAATACGATGTGATGCTGAATTTTCTTCGTGTTAATCTCGTGTACGAGTAGGAATTTTTTGAAGTTAGTAACTATGACTTTTTAGCAAGACACTCGAAAAGAATTGCAGGACAGCTGTATTTCCTTGACTCGTAGTGAACTACTAGTGTTTTAGGCGGCTGTTTTCAAGATCCCAATCATCTAACTGGATTTGGAAAATCTAAGCCCATATTATCTGCACCTTCTTTACCAATATCAATAGAGAAAATGTTACCAATGGAAAATAGATTAACTAAAGCGACCGTGATTTTAGTTCGAAGATTGCTGAAGCCCTTGTATTCCTTACCAAAGTTTGCAATTCAAAATGCTGAAAGTTGGCGAATTTAAGGTTGTAACCGAAAATCTACGGACCAATGCTGAAACTGATATTTTTATAGCTATAGTTGAATATTAGCGTGAATGCGATGTTGAGTTGAATTCGATACCTAAAATTTTTTCCCGAAACACTTTTTAAGGATGTATTTGAAAAGTCTGTTTAATATATAAAAATTCATACGAGCCAAAATGGACTCAATTTAATATTCTTTTAGTGGTACCAGCTTCTTTTCAGTTAAACAACTAATGCGAAGTTTTTAGTGCAAATATCCCTCATAATCTATATAATACTAAAACTCTGGTCGTCTTGCTTGTTTGCTTGCTTTCTTGAAACCGTGCATACGTTTATCTGTCGGCTCTGAGATATTCGAAATTTATACTCGTTTAATCCTGTATTGTGGATACCGACTTAATTAACTGCATAGGATATATTTCTGGGGACGCTTTGATTTTGATGGATTTTATTTGACCCAATGGGTCACGAGGAGTCTAGTACTTATTAAATTTTGCTTGGGATATTTCCGAATTCAATGAAATTTCGTTGATTTCAGTCCTACAACCTGAGTCTTTCAGTATCCAAAGCTCGTCTGATTGGCGGGTTGTGCGAGGGTGCGGATGCCGGTTTATGTTGAGTTATACGACAGAGATGGGTTGTAAAGGTTGACGCGTAAGTACACCGATCTCGCAACTGAAATCTCTAGCTAAATAATCGTACTTTTGGCTGAACTTGAAACGATTAAAGAACCGTAAGAACCTGCCCATAACTAATCCATATGTCGCGTTCCGCGCTAATATCTGACCGGGCACTTCGAAAAACATGTCAGTTTTCACAAAGGTTTTCGATTGCCTGTTCTAGGCTGTTAGAGAAAGTGAATATACCTTGTAAAATAATGATTTCGAATTGAATAATTGTTTGCTGCCGAAATCTGTCAAGCGATATACGTCGTTATTGACTTAGTTAAATTGTGAAGAGGAAAATTTGGAACTGAAAACTTTTTTGGTTCGTAGCAAACGTTGACGTTTCCAAGTTCAATCAAGCTCTGCTAGTACAATTATATCCAACTAGTCGTACATCACGGAAATATCAGTTGTTGTGATGGTTTTGAATCTTTGTTTTCAGCTGTAGGAAAAAACAGGATACTTTGTTCAATGAAGATACTCAAATAATTTTTTGATGTAAAAATTTGTAATGTATGTTTCCTTATTTAGATATGGAATTTTAAAGGGTATACTTAAAATAAAACATTTCTTATATTTTGGTTCCAGGATAAAATGAAAAGCCATCATTGTGATATTTTTCAACTCATTTATTTTTCCAAATTCAACGGAACTTTGCTTCTACACTAATATTCAATTGCAGGCTACGAAAAATGTAACAGTTTTTGTATTGCTTCTCATTCTTTGTTATCGCCTCAAGGAAAAAGTAAGGATGCATTCTGAATCAAACAATTATTTCGCCTTTAAATCGATGATGTGATATACTTTACTATTGACAGGTAGTTAGATTATAAGGAAAAACTAAATCGAAAATATCCTTTCTCTGTTCAGGGAAAATGTAAGCACAATTCTTGAGATTATCTTGGATATAAATGAGTAATTTTCCTGTATACGTTTGTGATATTTCCTGATTTCTTCATTCGATACTTCCGAATTCAATGAAACTCTGCAGATACATTACTAGCCAAATGCAGCCTACGAAAAACATCCCTTTTTTTGTAACGTTTTTCATTAATCTTTACTATCATCTTTGAGAAAAAGTAGGGATGCTTTGGTTAATGAAGATTTTCAGTCAAATAATAATTAAAGGGGCAGTGTGTGTTGTGATATGTTTCCTTATTGTTACATTGACAACTAGTTAAATAGTTCAGAGAAAAACGTTTATTGAAAACGTGTTGTTTTACTGTTCTTGATGAAAAAACGTAGAGGGGATAAACTCTAACATTTCTTAGCACAAAGTTTTGAATTGAAAATGTTTGTGGTTTGTGAATTTTCTTTTGTATCGCAAAACGCAGACTTTTGTTGAAGCGAATTTTTAGTGCACTCTTTTGCTGAATTTTACTGTACATGCGTTGAATTTTAATAGAAAAAAGTTACGAAAAACATTATTAAAGAATCTCCTTGCGTTTCGTTGCTAAAATTTCGTACGAATCATGATGTATTGAATTTAATATTTTTTTAACTGAAAGTAACTTGTATTCCATCAATCAACTAATATCTACCGTTGTTATAATTCGAAAATTACAGATACTCTGATATTACTTTCCACAGATAGTTTAATTCCAATTTTAAAAGTTAGCGAATTTGTGTTACTTGCCGAAAGCCATAGGTCATCGATAACATTGTTAATATGTTTACAATATACGGTTGGAAACTTTAAACGCAAAGTTTTGCTTAATTTGAAAGCATAACATTTTTGCGAAAAAACCATAGGTGTGTTTTTTGGTAAAATTTACACGGGATCTTTTTCTGTCGTGCACTTTTTCATTACTCGTAGCAGTGCTTCTCTTTGGATATCTTCGCATTATTACTAACAAGCCCCTTCTGTACAGCTTTTAATCAAATTGGATAATAATCTCAACTGTAATTAGAAACCCGTGGTCGATCATAATCTTTATTAATTGTTATTGGGAATCATTATTGGTATCAACGTTAGCTTAACCTAACGACAGCCACCGTAAAGCTGGCGAGTGCAGCGCAGGAGATGACGGTATAGACGGTGGTCGGCATGAGCATCATCGCTGAGAACGTGAACCAGCGCCCCACCAGCACGTGGAGCAGCCCACACACCAGACCCAGGATCACTGTACTGTTGAGGTGGTAGAACGATAGCCACACGAAAGCAGCGATTACCAGAAGAGTCATGAAGAAACCGGCTTGTATCTGTGACACGAGGCGAGTGTCGACCAAGATGAAGTCTTCGAGGAGGCGGATGCAGCTTTCAAGGGGATTAAAACCGGCCTTATGGACCCCTTCATCGATCACGAGCACTAATGAGAAGCAGTAAACTGCAGGGCTAACGAAAAGCAACCACAGCACCAATCGGTAAAATGTGAAGGGGATGTGGTGCACTTCATTCTGAAGCAGTGGGATGTGAGGCATGAGCACCACTTTTATGCTATGCAACACCACAAATGTTGGAATCCATAAGTTGTAAACGGAGGAAAGTTCTTCTAAGCTTTCGAGAACGTCAGACACTGACAAATGATCTACATCGCATTCTGGAGTTTCCTTTTGGGCGTTGAACTGTTTGATGATCACCGAGTTTACGAAGACATACGCCATCGAGGCGGTTGTGAAGCTTTCTGTGATGAAATGAACCACCATCCGCCCTATAGTTGCCTTCGTCTTCTCCCTAAATTTTCGCAAAAAAATTACAGGGATTTAGATCAACATGATTAAGTAACCTAGTACCTGACAGCTCAAAATCGCCGTAGCGCTGTAGATGATAACCACCTTGGTTTGCGTGACTTTCTTTTGCGTTGACTCCGGCACATGGCCTCCTTTACAATCTTTTAAAATTGCTTAGCCGTCGTCTGCATTGACACGAGTTAGGTATGCTGGCGAGACAAAATCAACCCAGGTGTCCAGAACGTACCAACTAGGTGGCCCATGCCTGTACAAGGCCTAGTATCGTCCGGCGATATCTAACTGAATTGAATATAATATTACAGTGACTTCAATGTCAGCAGAATCAGCTTTCGCTGCAAAAAGGGTTTCATAAAGACACGTTAAGTTACCTGCCGTCAGGTCCCACTGCAACACTTCGTTACTGCCTCTGCGGTCCCAGAGTTGGATTTTGGCGGCACTGAGAAGCTGAAAGCTCGCCCACCGGTGCGTTATGTATTTGGCCTCTGTGATCTACTCAAGAGACTTGAATACGCCCGATAGCCGCTCGAAATAGTGACCCGGAGCTACGCACCCGCCCTCTTAAAAACACAGCAAATTCACTTTGACTTCCATCCGAATTTCTTGGGTTTGCTTGTAGTTATTCGTGTTGTAAGTAATGATCAATATTGACAGCAGGTGGAGGAACCACACCACCAGACTGGTGTAAAGGAGAATGGTTTCAATGCGTCCCATTAATGTCTACATTTTCTTCGTCCGTTGTAATTTGGTCCTCGTGGAGTGTCAGCGGCTGTTCGTCCCCGGCACCGTAGAAAATTTGTGTTGTAGACGTAGTTTGAGTTAGATGTCGCGTATTCGGGATACGACCCACATTTTCTGATCTGAAATTTTATTGCGTGGTCGAAGTCCTTGGTGGTTTAGACGACTAGCTTTCCCATTAGATTTTATGATTAGTGATTATTAATTAATTTATTAATTGGGATCAATCCGTTAATCTAGTGACGTCGCTGTAAAGCACTTAAACCGCCAAGCACATGTTCTCACCGTTCATGGTTCTTGGGAGGATATGAATCGCTTACTAAATCACGTGCAGACATCATAGAGTATCGCATGTTATGAACACCGGCATCCATTTGATGATAAGGGATAATTCTTTGCCCAGTATTCCAAAACGGACTCCCAGTTGGTTAGCAATACTGTAAAAACACTGCGTAAAATATTGGCTGACTTTGACATCGTGATGAGCTTTGTCAGGTATGGTTTCGGTTTTTCAGCTTTCATTCAATAACGCAATTAAAACGAAACATGAAACCAGACCGCGATAACGATGAGAGCTGCAGAATCAACAGTTCAGATCTTCTTGACAACGATAGTGAATGAGAACGTATTTATTCACTGTTGACAGCTATGGGCAGAGAGTTTGTGCAGGTTGCGGGAGATAATTTCTATACAGGACTCTGCCGCGAGAACTTTATGAATTGACGAACTTGAAATCGAAACTTTCATTGATTTTTCTGACTAACACAACTGAGGATCGACCCCTGAAAAAATTCAGCGAAGTCAAAATGAGGAAATTACGAAAATTCTTTTTTGCAGTTGGTCTCTGGTGACTGGAAACCAAGCGGCGACACTCCAGGTACTCGAGCTGGTGCTGGAAATGAAGAGGGTGGAATCTACGGCACTGGTGAATTACAGGTCAGTGAAATTGTAGCGTTCATCCATTATATTTTAATAGTAGCCTTATATCAGAGTTGCTATTTACAAGGGATGCTATGATCACCAATATACATGAGACAACAAGTGGCTGCTTACAAGCCGTTACTAATACGACCCCTGGACTTACAGTGTGAGTTACACAGCTGGTTTGATGTGCAGGGAGGTGGGGAACGTGTGAGTACTGTGGTAGATGGGGGCAGGGGACTTCATTTAAGGATAAGTAGGATGGATAACTTCGATTAAAAGTTCATCATAACACGGTGCCTCGTATTAGGAATCGGCGACATTACAGCGCAGGCTTGACGTACTAACTAATATGAATGTTTATTAAGGAAATTTTCCCGATCGTTTCGATGTTTTTCGCACGCCCTGAAACATTAATAAAACTTGCCGCCCCCAACTGGGTGGGAACAGGGCTCTTGTTCCTTGAATTAAATTCAGTTTGTAAATATTTTCGTATTCTTTCTAAATGAGGTTAGCGTACGTCATTGCTATGCACATACGATTAGAGGCTTCTGAATGTTTTTCGTGCAGCTGAATAGATACTTTTCTCGAAATGTTTGACCTGAAACTTTAATAATAATAATGATAATAGTAGTGCGATAAATTTCTCGAATATTAGTGATTAAATGTACACAATATTTATTTGCATTTAAAGGCTAGAATGCGAGACCTGCTCAGGACCGCTATTACTCATCAGTCGAAACGCATTCATAAGACTATTATTTTCAGGCAGAAGCTCATGCATGCGAACTCTTAGCATGCACGTGTGGTGCACGCGCTGACCACTAATGAAGTCGCGCGACAAATTTCTTAAACAGCAAATTGGTGCTCAGTTGTTTCGGTTATGTGGGAGCAGAGTAAATATAAAAATAAATAATCTTGATTTCTACCAAATTTGAATAGCAGGGTAACCGTTTTTGAAGTAGGTTTCCCTGGAGAATTCTGAGATTCATTAACGTCACTGGATAACATGAAACTGGAAGAAAAGAAGTGTGAGGGCAGTAAACGAACATTTTTTTCACTCGTTTCTAAAATATAAAAGTTCATTTCAGAATGTGAAGCATTTATCACTACGCAACAAAATAATTCGAAAGTAAGGTGCAGTTCAATTACTCGTGTTTCCTGCACATACATATATGTATACACATATACTGTATATATATACTGTATGTGGTGAGTGATAAGGTAGCCTGAAGATAAAAACTTTACAAATATTTCTCCGCGGCAAATCTTGGTCGCGTTTGTTGCATCTGTTCGTTGATTAATTTAACGCTACCGTAGTCAAGCACTGCTTTTTCATGAGGTTTCACGCCATGGGCTCAATTACCGTTAAATAAATTTAATTCCGAAATTATTACCTCGAAAAGTCTATTCAAAGTATACTCGCCAATTTCTGCCCCAGTGAGTGAGGCGACTCATACGAAGATGAGAAGAAGATGCATGCAGTCGCTTTCATAGTACAGCTGTTCGTAGCGCTGCAACGGTTTCAACTGATCTTTGCAAGGACTAGTTCAAATAACGACTTGAATTTTTTCATCGCTAGCTTTCACACACCGGCAGGAAATTTCTACGATGTCAACGTACGGACATTCAACATTACGTTGCAGTGTGCGGGTGACGGTGATAAATAGGGAGTTCATTTTAACTCTAAGAATATAGAATTCCTGACGATACTCTACAGATTACAGTGTCGGATACAGATGTAACTACGTCTAGTTGCTTCGAGGTATATATGGGGCATCAGGTGAGATCTCGCACGGAGACTATAGAAGTGAACTTTCCGGATGTTTAGCGTATGATTATTTATTTATCTGGGCATAAATGTTTCGTAATCGTCTCGTTTTCTGTGCTAAAATGACACAAAGCATATATTAGCATGTTAGCATAATTGAAATAAATACCCCTAACGAGTGCTAACGGCTTATAAAATGCATTTCGTTCCCAAAATCACGATGCTAAAAATACAAAAAAATTGATGCGCAAGTTCGTAACTCTTCCCTTGCGTGGCGCTAATCCTGAACAGCTCCCCCGAGGGGACAGTCTTGCTCCCCTTCACTTCCCCTCGAGTAATATGTGCCCGTGGGGGGAGGTAGGGGCACACGGAGTGGAGAGAGTGATGTTGAGACCCTCATGTGTAGGATAGTAGTGCTACATATTACGAAGCTTTAACATTTTACGAAGCTTTAGCATTTCACTCTAGTTAAGAGGCTGTGGCTGGTTCCTTGTGAGATATGGAATAATGACGCGCATTCGGCACTTGATGGAAAGGAGGTCCATTGGTGCGGGCTCGATGCAGTTTGTAACCATTTTTACGATAAATTTATTAAGCTTAGATTCTACTTTACGAACTGCTCATTATTCTGTGAAGAGCATGGGTGGGACATAGTTTTATAGATTACATGGTGCTGTGGCTTAATGTTTATAGATTTTTGTTAACATTTCGACGAGTCTTAAATGTAGCGTGAAAGTTTCCGTGGGCTATTTATGGATTATCGTTGGAATTACTCTATTCGTAATTTTGGATGCGTGGTGAACCATTTCTTATTACAGAAATGAACATAGCTCGCTTCAAGAAATTTAATCATAGCTGACCCTTATCGATGTTGTTTTGCATGAAGCAAAAAATAGGCATGAAACTATTTTCATCAATCGTCCATATCATTTAACAATATAAAAAAACAAAGACTCTACACTTGAGATGTTTTGATGTAAGCTTCCCTACCCCATTTCGTTCATTCCCGCCTCCCCTCCCCCCCTCCCCGCTCTTCCAAGGGAGGGGCGGGGTGAAAAAGCCAAGTGCTAAAAAGATCTAAAGAAACCAGATTAAAATTAATCAAAATCAAACAAATTAATTCAGTGAACTGACCAAATTAATTCGATGAACTGACCAAATTAATTCGATGAACTGACCAAATTAACTTGATGAACTGACCAAATTAACTTGATGAACTGACCAAATTAACTTGATGAACTGACCAAATTAATCCGATGAACTGACCAAATTAATCCGATGAACTTACCAAATTAATTCGATGAATTGACCAAATTAATTCGATGAATTGACCAAATTAATTCGATGAACTGACCAAATTAATTCGATGAATTGATCAAATTGATTCGCTGAAATGACCAAACTAATTCTATAAATTGACTGAATTAAATGAATGAACTGACCGAATTAATTCCACTATCTCACCAAAGTAATCCAGTTAGTAAAGTGCGGCATGCGCTGCGAGCGAGGTATACATTGTGAAGAAAATAGCACCATTCAATGGGTAAAAATTCCCGTCTAAGTGGATGGGGAAGGGGAGTCCATGGTTGCAATGTAAAGTACTGGTGATTTTGATAGAGATGAGGTCATAAATTTTTTCTTCTTCAATGGGTAAAACGTATTAATCTATTTTCTTTCCAGGTATGAACTTTTGGAATCGTACATTCTCGAAAGCATCCGTCCAAGATGTTTAATTACGCAAGATGTGTCATTATTTAAGTTGCCTGATACGTAAGTGCTTTTACCAGCGGCCCAGACAATGCAGTGAGGGTTCGGGTTTTTCTGTCTGTTGGACGCGCGCTCGTTTTACCTAACATAGACATGATAAACTATTTAACTACTAACTCGTTATTTACACGTACTTTTGAATTATGAACAAAGATTGTTATCGAGTCGCTTAGCCGAGAACAATTCTCTTAAAAGTATGACTAGTGTTCACGTAAACGCATGTGTGCTTTTGTTCTTTTTGTATGAAGTCGATACCAATCAATTCTACCGAGGGGCACGAGGGCATTTCTCATGAAGCTGTAATTATTTTGTTAAAATGGCAACTTTCAGAAGCGGTTATACGATTAACTGGCGACTCAAATCGATATAGAAATGGTCGAAGTATTTGGGTACTTGAACATGCAGAAATTTGAAACTCTTTTGAAAATGTTTAGAGACGGAGACGCGGTCCCATTTCTGTGCTTTGATTTCCATTGTAATTCACTATCAACTCTATTCACTTATGTCACAGAATGAGGCGCTCTATAGACACAAATGCGGCGTAGCGTCCTGGGGGAGACACCAATTCCTTGCACTCGTCCGAGGTTTTGTCCTTCTCGAGATAAACTTCTGCACCGCTGGAAATTTCGCTACAATATTCTGGTAAGTAAAATTGTAAGTGCAAATAAGCATACAATGCAAATTTGGAACAAAAGTTTCGTCGAGCCGGAACAATTTCGATCGCCAAACTATTGTAGACGATTTGATCACACGGTTAACAGAAAAATTAATTGTACGGAAAGAGGAACTTTAGATAAAAGTATGGATGATAGGTAAGAGGGAAACGAGAATATAATAGGAGATCGAGGAATACAGATATGTACACACACATACTGTACATGTTACACGGAACAAATTTCGTTAACTATTGCAATCATCTTTAGACCCGTTAAGTGCGAAAGTATTGATTTACTCAAGGCATCTTCACCAAGAACACGGCTGCACTAATAAGCGACGATTCAAAACAAACTTTTCAACGCCAAGCAAAATCAAGTAATAATATCCACAGCCAGCGTTGCTGACATGCGATAAATGCGGCAATAGGACAGAACCGAGCTTCCCATTGGGCCTCTAGCGAAGTGCTTCGCCGGTTGGTGTAGACTGGGCTGAAGGGGAGAGCAAAAAGTGTGAGGGAAAGTTTGAGTGTGAGGGGGGAAAGTTTGAGTATGAGAGGAGGGGGAAGTTTGAATGTCGGGATTCCCCTTTTAAACTTTCCACGTTAAAAAATGCAATATTCTAGTGTAAGGAGTACATAGATTGCATTTTTTTGCAAGTTCACAAATTGTGAATTGAAACGAAGCGTCTCAACGCAATAGAAGAGTGCGCTCTAAGCTCCCTATCACATACGTAAATGTCAGGCAGCAAAATCAAAGACACAGCTATATGATCTTAAGCATAATGATATGCGAAAATATACATATTCACAATAAATAGAATTTTATATTAAAGCCTAAGCGTCCAGTTAGCTGAAACCATGCTTTTGGCTCAAATTAATATAAAACAAATTTACATGCCGGCCGGTCAAAATAAATGCGGATCAGAGCAATCAGAGCTTGGAACGCCGCATACTGCCAAGTTGTAAAACACGTAAAAATTCCTTGTGCGATTGTTATGAAGAATAATTATTACATAGGAAACAGAGAAATTCATTGTACAGAAGCAAGAATGGTAGATAAGCCTACTCTATAGATTGGGTGGAAATCAGAAAATGATGAGTGGATAGGCTACGTCTACTTCCTCGTGAAGTTTTATCTAGGCAAGTATTGCACTTAGAAGCTTCACAAAATATGCTTTAGTTCGTGCAGGCGTGAAGAGAAAATTTCAAAAAATACTAGTTCTGAGTTGAGTGATGATTTAGTAGATTATTTAAATGTTACTCCAAAGTTGAGAGGTGATATAGTAGTTTATTTAAATATTACTCCAGATTTGAGTGGTGATTTAGTAAATCATGTAAATATTACTACCGAGTTGAGTGGTGATTTAGTAGATTATGTAAATATTACTCCAGAGTTGAGTGGTGATTAAGCAGATTATGTAAATATTACTCCAGAGTTGAGGGATGATTAATAGATTTTTTAAATATTACTCTAGAGTTGAGTGGTGGTTTATTACATTTTCGCTCTTTTACCTGCATTTTACTGTTCTCTCAAAAGAGGAAGCTCGTATAATTCTATTATCAGAACAGTTAATGTGTATAGCCAGTATTTTCCTACCGGTTCCCTGAACGTGAGATCTTGAGGTTAGTGAACGGAACCGATTCAGATAACATCAATGGTAAAATACAAACATGCAATGGCATCAACTTCATATTCATTGTTTTCAGTTGAATTCTGTTTGCTATGCTCATCAATGATCCTTATTTCATTAAACTGCGAGACCAACTGCGAGATTCGTGATTTCGTTTAAATAACGAGAGTAGAAGCCGAGAGCAGTGTGAACTTGTCTGAGTGTAGCAACTTTAGATCGAGAGAAAAGCGGAATGCGAGAGACTCTCGCGCTAACTTAGCCATGACAACAATAAAAATTGTCTGTTGAACTGAGCGTTGAACGCCATGACAACAACAAAAATTGTCTGTTGAATTGAGCGTTGAACGCCATGACAACAACAAAAATTGTCTTGAATTGAGCGTTGAACGCCATGACAACAAAAAAAATTGGCTGTTGAACTGAGCGCTCAACATGTCCCCACAACCGGGGGCTGTGGCCCTAGGGGGGGGCTGCCTGAGTCTCTAAGGTGCTCGATATTCTCAAGGTGTGACTGAGATAATAAGCGGTCGTACATGTGCTCTCTAAAGGGATTTTGGTGCTCTAGTTACCATAGATTCAGCTGGAAGATTCGCTTAAGTACTATAAATGATACGTCCCTGTAGTACACAGTATACAGCACTTGAAAAATTTTCACAAAAACTAGAAATGAACTTCAAATGATAAAACGGTTGGAAGATGAGCGATTTATCATTCAACTTCTCACACAATAGGTAGGGCATATTCATTTTATGATCCTGGATACACACTAGATGTACAGTATATCACAAAGAAGATCGGGATTGGTACACAAGTCTGACACGAGGAAATTTAACCCTTTGCAATCAACATGGATTTCAAAGTCCGCTTGAATAAGGATGATGCTACGTTATCGTTACGAACGAAATGCAGCCTTATTGCACACATGCATAAAGCTGCAGCTAGTTTGGTGTACGAAGC
This sequence comes from Orchestia grillus, assembly GCA_014899125.1. Taxonomy (NCBI): domain Eukaryota; kingdom Metazoa; phylum Arthropoda; class Malacostraca; order Amphipoda; family Talitridae; genus Orchestia; species Orchestia grillus. The sequence continues at coordinate 30,298 of VOMN01031024.1, forward strand.
GAAATACTGCCTTATCATTAAAATAATTTAGATGTTAAAAGGGTTAAGCTGCAGAAATTTCTGGGCTTAAGTAAAATGAAGTTTTGATTAGTCAGAGTAGTCTGGGCTCACTCGGTCCTAAGATATGATGAAATTTATAAAATCTCTTCACACAGAATGAAATAAAAAGAGAGAAAACAGGCACAAAAGACGTTTAAGGAATGGAGGTTATTGGAACTTTATCCCGACCGTTTATCCGAAGCGAAGAAATTAAGAAATAGGAAAAAATAAGACCTACCAAGTCCCAAACTAACACATCAGATTCTCAGTGGTTACATACAGGACTGTTGAACGTGCGGTACGTAGCTCAGGCTATCATTGAGGCATGCCACGTACGGTGTATCGATGCTAAAACGTAACTCCTTGAAGCTCGTCGAAATTCACCTTGATCCAAAGCTATGATTTTTATGACCCCAGATGCACATTGCTTTCAAAATGTTCTCTGTCAGACAGAAAAGTAAATTGAGAGGAGACAGCGCTTGAGGGTGCGGAGGAAGGAAGGGTTACATCAAAAGTAGTTTCCTTATTTAATCTGAGTGCCTGTTAATCAAACTGTTTTCACAAGCTCCGATATCCGTGCAGAATCCTGGTGCTACACTTATTACTGAAGAATCTCAAGAGTTCCTGGTGGAATGAATATTTTCGAGCTACTTGAACAAGGCAGAATGTTCAGCAAAGCGCTAAGCCTACGAAGCACTCTCCAGTGAGGTACGTAATTACATTTCAAGGTGTCTTATTTCTACAGATTACTGACATTTACACTCCAGTTTTTGAAGCTCCGTCCACGGCACCGATACTAGAAATATCGTCTTACGTTAATAGAAGAGCAACATGCGGTGGAGGAAAGATTTCTATGAGGTATTTTCCTAAAGATGCATCACACGTACCATTCTTTAACGTCCTTCCGTTCTTTTTTAACGGGTCTACGGTCCCCGGCTTTAACTGTCCCGTTATTCTGACCGTTAACTATCATAGTAGGGCCTTGGGATAAGGAAGCATACGTCTTCGCTTCCTCAATCTTACTAATTTCTCGGGACTTGCTGTTGCATTTTAGCACGATCAAAATGATGATGATTATAACGATGAGAATTCCGGCAACGATGCTTATTATGAGGGGCACTTGCTTCGATGTGTCGCTCTGGATACCCTGGATGTGGTCCGGCACTTCAATCTTGGGGTCGTCCACCCCAACCACATCATATTCCTGGGGATCCAGGTCCACGTCGGGGAACACGTAGTCAGGGTAGTGCTCGTGGAAGGCGGTCGAGTGAGTTTTACTCCAGTCGCCGTTGTTTTCGTTGCTCTCGTTGCCACTACCATCAAATGGATGCTCCGTAGAGACGGGACTTTTGTTGTAGGTCTGTGCCCCGCTCCCGCCCCGGACTCCCGTCTTGACGATGCCCCCGCGGTTGTCCGGGACGCCTGTGCTCCCGGTCCCGTCTACCATCCGGTTGCTGTCGACGGGACCGCTGCCTCTGTTCCCGCTACTGATGTCGGTGCTGCCGCCGCTGTTGCTAGACGTGTCCGTGGATGATGACTCGTGCTCCTCAGAATGGATGACGTCAGGGATGAGCATGGGGGGCGAGCTCGCTGGGGGACGGAAGCCAGCTGCGTGAAAAGAATTCAGGTGAGAATGTCATACTTTCGAAACATGTTGTGGGTGATGAAGTGCGTAAAACATTTTCAGTAGGGAACGCTAGCTTTGCTTATTCTTATTTCTGAACTGAAACAAAGTTTTCGCCTAATTAACACACTAGAATAATTTATAGCAACATGTATGTTAACTGTACTATATTATAGCATTTCGCACCTAGACTCCAATATAGGTTTAACCGCGTGCAAGCTGCACTGTGAAAACTAAGTGTATGTACATCTGGCTATACCAGAATGCGTTGAACATACGCGATGTCTCTCATACCACAGTCAAATTCACACCCTGAACAGCAGCTGCAGTGTGAGCTCGTCAGTCATATCAGTGATTGTTCTTGGGAATTGTGTGGAACTCTGTTAAATTCTGTGAACGAAACGTAGGAGACGTTTTAAGATTCATCAAGAGCTTCCTGAAGCTATTTAGTTTCGGAAGAAATCATAGAGCTCTTGAAAAAGTTGTGAGGCTTGAATTTCATGACATGCGCTACCCAATTCCGCCATCCATGTGTTACTAAAGCTACTGCCATTTGCCCGCTGGCGACCTAACCATTTCAGCTTCAATCCCGGCCAAAGACGACTGCTTTGTGCAAGTCCTAAATTTGTGCAGGTCCTAAATTCGAGGGGTCGGGACATGCTGAGCTGAAGGCGGAAAAGTGTTGACGCCTGCATAGAGACGTTCTCGCAATGAGAAATGCTGGGTGAATGAAATGAAAGCTATTTATTTGAGTAATTTCTTCCTGAGTTACTTGCTGACTAGGGGGAGAGAACGCCGAGGTAGACACCAGTGATCTTATCTTCATTATTGTTCCAACGCGTTGCCCTTGTGGTTATAGATGCCTTTGTTAAATTGCTATAATATTTTGCTATTTTTGTGTCTGGCTCTTATCTATAATAGAGGTAAACTGCTCTTCCTCCATTTCCTTCTCTGGTACCTCAAATCAGTGACATACACTCCGGGTACTCTGCGTGAGTAACAAAATATTATTAAAAACCAGGACGCGTCGACCGGGCAAGAAAGCGTCGTCACCGTCGACCCATCGGGACCAAAAGGCGTCGCCGACCCACCGTGGCAAAAAGCGCTCGACAAGACCCAAAAGCACTCAATACAGAAGAGTTCCCACCTCTCTCACTCTCGACGAGGCTGCCTTCGTCTGTGTTGAACTCCCCGGACCCCGACCCGACGTAGCAGTCCTCCTCGTCATCACACGTCCTGCCCTCCGCCCCCGGCCGCCCCTGCACGATG
>VOMN01031027.1:0-15468 GCA_014899125.1 Orchestia grillus
ACTGCCATGCCCCACTGCCATGCCCCACTGTCATGCCCCACTGCCATGCCCCACTGTCATGCCCCACTGCCATGCCCTACTGCCATGCCCCACCGTGCCCCAGGGGACAGCGTGGAACAGAGGCCCCACAAGAGGTCCTCAGTGCGCATGGGCATGAAACTGTACCAAGTGAGTGGGCCCGTCCCAGGGCCCCTGCCCCACGCCGCCTCCAGCAAGCAGTTCCTCCTGACGGAGGGGCACGTCTCCGTCGAGGTCACCTTAGACAAGGACGTCTACGAGCGGGACGAAGCCATCCAAGTCAACGTGGGCATCACCAACAACTCCTCCAAGACCGTCAAGAAGATCAAAGTGAGTCGTTACAGGATCAAAGGGAATCATTTCACAGGAGAAACGACGTCGTTATTCTCAGCAGCATCTGATCCGTGCGCTGAAGTTGCGACTTGAGGCGCTCGAAATGCGTGCTCTGGCGTCCAGTGCACGTGCCCTGAACGCTTGAAGATAAAATGAGATATTGTTAAATTCCGAATTTTAAGTCATGTCTTCTCCTCTCAATTAATTCTCCACTTGATCAGTCTTGCGAACGTTAAGGATGAGTGCATTAAGTTATTTACATGTGTGTGTTGCATAGCATATGGTCCAGCAGGGGGCCCTGGAAGTCACAGGATGTTTTCGGGCGCGTAAGTAGCCATATATAAATCTGTCCATTAAAATAGTGTAAGAAATCCACGTTCGTAGTATCTTTAAATGATGCAACTATTTTGGTTATGAAGTGTTTAAAAATGTTGAACGTAGATCTAATGGTGCTTGAATTAGGAACGTCATATGTCGAGCATCGCCCATATGATCCAACATGCGAAATTATTCATACAATAATTCTATGCCGAATTAGTAGGACTCATTACATATTTTATTAACGTTGTTTTTACGCTAATCTGTGTGCACATAGATTCTATTGAGGCATTCCTCAACGTGAACGCTTGCTAAGAGGGCTCTTTATTCTTCACTGGCTTCAACCTATTTAATTTATTTTTTATTGTGTACATAGAAACAAAGAGAGCTGGGGTTCCCTCTGCCTGCACTGTTATTCTAAGCTCATCAAAATTCTTCAGTTTCCTTCCTCGAGCGTGTCTCGCCTTGCGCCTCCTCCAGAACAGCACGTAATCCCAGGCTAGCGCGTATCAAAATGCTTTTTACTGTCGTCCGTACGGTCGAGCCCCACACACGGACGGAAAGTCGTGCGCTCTCTCGGATTTTTGAGAGGATTTGCATGCCATTAAAAAGCACTTACTTTCCAGCCCTAAGCTCTGTAGCATAAAATGCTCCTTTTCTGGATACCCTCTCCGTGACGCTAAACTTTTCCGTTCACAGTTTACAGTGACGAGAAAATGTGTCATTTCGCTAAGGGATCTTCACACGATCAGTCAATGTCTGAAGACAGTGTTTGAAGATTCCCAAATACGGGCATCGAATGCTAACTTTGCTAGCATCAAAAATGATAGTTTATATTGGTGCGAGCATCTCTCACTTTCACTGGCTCACACGCTATGGGTGTGAAGCTCTAGTGGCAGTGTTAGCTAATTCACGTCTTGAATGGGCTAGTAAATACAGATTGTTTTGTTATACTACACCTCTACTTCGAATTTTCGATCCTCATTGCGTTTAAATTTACCGACGTGCGTACTTTATACGTTCTCATCCACCCCCATTTACATTTCAATTCATTTCCTTTATCTGCTGCAATGGTATCGGTACTAAGCTGTAGCAATGTTTTAAAATGTATTGCAAGTATCAAGATATGTAAAATTATTGCTATTTTAACGTACTATAACTTCACTTCAAAACATTAATGTTCACTACAGGGTACGGCAGTCAATCTTGCATTTTTGAAATAGCTGTGAAAAAATAAACTGACGCCTATTCCAAAATTTTATTGATGTTATCTTATTCAACGTTAAAAAGAAGCATTTAAGAAACGTAAATATATTGGTCACTGTTTAAAACTAACATCAGCAAGATGGAGTCCTTCCCGATGAAGGCGTTCTCGCAGGCGGTTTGTGAAGTCGCTCGTCACATCGCGGAGCACACGCTAGAGAATTGTCTTGGTTTCCAGCCGGCTTCTTGCCTTGAGTGCTAGAGTAAGCAACTTATTTCAAACCTGATTTAGAATAAGAATAAGACTTGATTTAGAATAAGAATACTCACAGAATTTCCATAGAAGGAAACTATGCAAGAAAAGTCTTAGACCTTGCACACGCAACTTGCAAATTATGAAAATATAACTCCAGAAAATGTTAGCAGTTATGAAACACGCACTTCAAATTGCAAGAACTCCAGGCTTGGCTCGTAAAAACGCTGTGTGTTCAATTTCTTGGGCGAAAAGTCAGCGATGCCGCTCTTTGGGGTAGGTCATGGAATGTGAGCATATTTAGCACTCAGTCGTCTAGTTACTTTTTCCTCACTAGTTCGTACACCAACGTTCAAGAAAACCTCCACCGCTGACACATATTTTCTCAAACTCTCATCAAATGCACCAGAAATTCCTAATTTAAAGCTGAATGTTTACCATCCTCAGGTGTTCATCGTTCAGTACGTCGACGTCGCCATGTTCAGCAACGGCAAGTTCAAGAACATGGTGGCCAGTGTCCAGTCCAGCGACGGGTGCCCTGTGGTGCCTGGAGGGTCCCTCTCCAAGTCGTTCTCTCTAAGCCCCCAGAAGGGCACCGTCAAGAACTGGATTGCCCTTGAAGAGTTCTACGAGCAGGAGAGCTCTCTCGCGTCTACCGTTCTCAAGCTCGACAACGGAGAAAAGAACGTTTTCGCCATTTACGTCAGCTACTACGTCAAGGTTTGTGATTGAATCAGTGGGCTCTCAGTTGCTGGTGTCGGTGGTGGGGCGAGGGACTCTATTACGTCAGCTGCTACGTCAAAGTTTGTGATTGCATCAGTGGGCTCTCAGTTGCTGGTGTCGGTGTTGGTGGGACGAGCGTCTCTATTCATATCGTTTATTTATGTCATTTCTAAAGCAAGTAATGCCGTGGAGTTTCTATACATTTCATTTAAACAATCTCTAAAGTCATAAATAGGATGAAATTTCAATGTATGTCTCCCGTTTTTCTAACAAAATACAATTTTCTATCACTCCAAAAAAGGTCAATCTAATAGGGACCTCACTCCTGTGAGGGGCTGACGTGTTTGTGATAATTATTTAAGTCTGTTTCTGGACAATAAAATAATAATTCTCTGTTGTTAAAAAATATAATTCCCGCGTATTACACCATTAAAAATCCACTTATGCGTCTTCGTGTGGGTAAATTTTACCATTTCAAAATGATACTGAAATAATGTCTGTAATTAATTTCCCACTTTGACAGTATTTTATTAGCTTGGATTATTTATATGTGCTTCCGACATTATGCTGAAGAAAGGCAAATTTGAAACTTTATTGGCCTGGTTACGGGAGTAAAGTTTCAGTACTGATTTTTTTTCCTCATTTGTGCTGTTCAAAGACGTGAGAAAGTATTGTCTCGGAAGCGAAATTTGGCCACATGATGTCGCCTGAACAGATTGTCAGCTTCCCATCAAGAAGTAAAGTGAAACACGTTAGTGCTCAGCACCACCAGCGCTGCTCAGCGCCGCTAGTGCCAACTCGTCAATAGGAAAGACCACCACGACGCTAGTGCTGTGAAGGTTGCAGGTCGCGGTGGCACGCAGCAAAGCACGAGCGTCACAACAAGGCTTCATTTCACTGAATGAGCAAAGGTCCCCCCCCCTACACACACACACACACTAGCAAGCTTCGAAAGCGACCTCAGAATGCCAGCCATCGTCGGTATACGCTTCAATGCAGTTATTATGAATTCGTTATTGATATTATTTATTAATAATGAATTTATTATTATGGTTAGTGTATTTATAATTTATATCATCATTAAATGAATTTATTTATTCGGCACTCCATCGCTGGTGTACTCTTTAATGAATTCATTATGACTGGCAGTCGGAACTCGACGAGAATTTTAGCGTAGGCTTTCACCGGCTGAAAAACGTTGGTTACCTTCAGGTTTTGGTTTTGTAGAGAAAGTGGCATCGAAGAACCGAGAAACCTGCGCTCTTTAGCAGCTGTGCTACGATGGCACCAGACTCGAGAAACTGTGGTAAAAAAACAGAAGTCCCATGAAATTTTTACAATCAGAACTTTCCTCGATCAGCGTTTCGGAAAAACGCCCATCAGTTCGCAAAATTTCCACTCAACTTGCTGTGTTTGCAGAACACACATTTCTTTGTGCCTCATAATGACTTAGTAGTCTGAAAAGCTTGAATGGTTTTCTGGAAGGCTTGGTCGCTTCCCTAGAAGGCTTGGATATTTTTCTGAAGGGTTTTAATGTTTTCTGGAAGGCCTGTATGTTTTTTTGGGAGGCAATGCTGTTTTTTGGAATGCCTTGCTGTTTTTCTGTAGGGGTAGTTGTTTTTCTATATGGGCTGGACGTGTTCTGGGAGGTCTGAATGTTTTCTGGGCGGCCTAAATATTTCCTATACGGCTCGATGTTTTTCTGTTGGCTGAGAGGATTGGTTATTTTCCGGAAGGCCTGGGGGGTTTTCATAAGAAGAATTGCTACACGAGTCGCTATAGCAGATGTCGACAGGCAGCATCGTGCCTGCAGGTTGAATTGACGGAGACCTAAAAATGTGATGTAAGGAATAAAAGTGATGCTGTTCGTACGGGGCTCGGTTGCTGCTGTAAGGAAACCTGTACGTGTAGGGAAGAGCGATGCTGTCTCTAGATGATCATCGTGATCATATGAAAGTGTTTATTAAAATCTTCTTGTCCAGGTTTGTGCTAGGTTGTGCAGTATCTCTAAGCCATTATGGCTAGAGAAGCGTCGCTACTGGTAATGGCAATACAAATATTTCTGTAATTTCCACCTAAAGCTGTAATTCGGTCGCTATAAAAACAATGAATCTTATGAACTGTGGAGAAATCGGCGTATCCAAAACAATTCGCCCTTCAGAGAAGCAGCTGAAGTCTTCAGTTCGAGAATTGGCATTCGAAAGCATTTGACGACTCGATGCAACCCTCGATGCAACCACTTGACAACTACTTGACAACCACTGCTATCCACCACCCTGAAAAAACGCCCTATGTTTCCAAGAATTTCCTCTAATTCCCAAATGTTATATCAGCGAAAAAAAATTCCCGCACATGTTATTCCTTCGGAAATAGTTTCAACAAATGCCAAAATAATTGGCACAACGTACGTTAACTTGATACACAAAGTATGCTGAGATCATTGCGCCAAATGCACTAATATTGAACGAGTCAAATTTTCACGCTTTTTACCAACTATGTAAGTCGGATTTTTTCAGAACTCCTCATTTCACGGCTTATTTTTCTCTGACTGATACTAATTAACTCCGAAATCCCTCAGAGGGATGTGCTGAAGGGGATTGTCCCGCGGCCAACCTGGGGACTAAGCGACCCTCGGGGAGTGAGAGGGATTCCCGAGTGATTCTAATAACTTCAATTGAAAATGAGCCTGAATCTGGAAAACAAACTTCAACTAAAACTGAGTCTCAGTTTCAGAATTACATAAAATGTAGCTACGGTTATTATTAAACCCCTAGCGTAATAATAGCCCGCTGGACCCGTTGTAATTGTACGGTTTAGTCATTCTAGCGGTGTCATTTCTTGAGCTAAAACCAGCCTAAAAACATGAGCTAAGCTCGAGCTGAAAATGCTATGAAAGCACAGAAGAAAGGTTCATTAAAATTTCATAAAGAATACTGTCGGAAAACTTGTTGCCCGATGGCTCGGGAAGAATTTGTCCTGGAGCTAGAAAAAAATGCTAAGTTTCGTTCTTCAATTTAGCCCGTGTCCTTTCGTGTCGAAAAAAGTCATTCGATGCGGAAACCGCTCCGCAATCTCTAAAGTGCACGCGTGTCAGAATTTGGACCGACTTTATGAGCTGCAAATATTTCCCAACCGAACTCTAGCCGAGCCAACGCACCTGCACGAAGCAAGCTCGGAGGAGCGTGCGTAGTGACGTGCGGACGATGTTAGTTCTGAGTTTGGAATTCTTGTCGTTGTATTTTTGACCTGAAAAAAAGAGCGCTCCAGTCTCCTGTAGAAGTTTGTACCTCACCTTCTCAGGTGAAGGTCCTCACAAACTCGCTAGGTGCCCTCGGTGGGGAGGTCACCGTCAAGGTCCCCTTCAAGCTGATGAGGCGGTCTGCCCCCTCAGATGAGGAGCTCCCCCAGTCTGGACCCAACCCCGACCCCGCTGCTCACCTGTCTCCTATACAGGTGGGTGCAGAGTAGGTGCCAAGTACAGTGCAGGTGGGCAGGTGGTGCCAAGTACAGTACAGGTGGGTGCAGAGTAGGTGCCAAGTACAGCACAGGTGTGCAGTAGGTGTCAAGTACAGTGCAGGTGTGCAGTAGGTGCCAAGTACAGTACAGGTTGGCAGTAGGTGCTTAGGTGTACAATACACGTGCGTAGCAGGTGCCATGGTGTACAGTAGGTGCGTAGCAGGTGCCATGGTGTACAGTAGGTGTGTAGCAGGTACCATGGTGTACAGTAGGTGTGTAGCAAGGCCCAATGCCGAAAGCAGGGTGTGTGATTGCCAAGGAGGTGTCTAGACTGCAATAAAAACTCCGACTATCATCAACCCTCACTTTCGAACGTAAGATTGTTTTTCTCACCGGGGAAAGAAAAATTTGAGATGGTGATGCATCGATCGATGCGCAATGGCAATTCAGAATTGCGCGTTGACATTGCGTGTGTCTCCTGCTTATGCATATTCGTGCTGCAATTGCAGCATGAGTTAGTGTAATTGCAGTGTAAGGTGCTCTAATTACATCAAAACTTACCAGGTTTGCACTCTTCATTCTGACTAATAAGTATTCATTAGTGAGGATTATTACTGACTTGTTAGGATTATTAATTAGTGAGACTGCAAACATCCCTACGGTGCGAGAATTAATTTTGATGCTTAATTTTGTTCGTAAAAATAATTTTTATTAAGTCCTGCAAAAGTGTTCCTTGCATAAGCGGGGCTACAAGTGCTCCACACGGTCGGATCAATTCCCACGCGGTGGAATTGATTCCCACGCAGGAGGATTAATTCCCACACGGTGGGATTATTTCACACACATGGTGGGGTTAATTCCCACGCGGTGGGATTAATTCTCACACGGTAGGATTAATTCTCACACGATGGGATTAATTCCCATACAGTTGGGTTAATTCCCCCACGGTGAGGTTGCCTTTCCCACAACTGATGCGCTTTTCACCTATTATGAGGAATACAGCCGACGCTCGCATCGATGAACTAAATAAGGAAGGATCGGTCCAATAATGCTGAGCCTATGAATAACATCTTATTGTATTTTTATAAACTTGAAGTAATTGCCTGACCAAAAGCGAGATCTAACTCAAGAATTCTCACTCTGAGGCCCATCACGTTAGACGTGTTCCGATACCTCGATCGTTTTGACCTCCGTAGCGACGAGCTACGTTGATACAAGCATCAAGTGCAATTTTAAAAATGTACGAATGTTGAGTGCAATACGACCGACCACTTGATGTGAGCCCCAGTGCTACCTACACACACCAAGTAGGAGTGTGTTTTTTATGACCAGTAGGATTGTTGTTCGTTCTCGATCTCACTTCCTCTCTTCCGTCTTCGTAGAGCCCAGAGAAACCCAACGCCGTGGGTAACCCTGCAGGATATTCGTCGTAAGTCTACGGAATTGCTCGGTGTGTTTCAAATTATTTGCCAGAAAAGTATCGGCATCTCCGAACGTATGTAGAGCTGAATATATGTAAGCTTGCCAATTGTGTATGTTGCGCACGAAGACACCCCATTTGGTCGCATTCGCTAGATGTGTTCGGTAACAATTACCTTGAAGTGATTTATGTATCACACAATTGTAAGGTAAATTTAGTTAAAAGGTACTTCACCCGATCAGTCAAAGTCTAAAAACAGTGTCGGAAGACACTCAAATATGGGCATCGAATACTAACTTTGCTCTCAATTCTGAAGTCAAGGGACTGTATAGCCCCACACTTCTGACCTGTCTCCAGAATTGTGCGCAAAGTTAGCATACAATGTCCATATTTGGGTGTCTTCCGACTTTGTGTTCAGACTTTGACTGGTCAGGTGCAGCGCCCTTAAGCTTGATGCCGTAGATGCCTACTGCTGCGAGGTAGGAAGGAAGTATTGCGCAATTTGATGTTTTTCTGAATTCCTTGCAGCACTAATACGCACTTTAACTTGGGCAAAACAAGGTTCATTGGCTCACTCCAACTCTCATACACACAAGCCTGCAGTTAGTGCAACTGTTGATTCAAACATCCATTCCTTTCATAAATTCTGAGTTGCACATCTTCATTAAAATCTGCAGTACTTGATCAATTACGACACCCCCAAAACAGCACCGCTCCGCAAAACATCGCTACTCCCTATAACATCACCACACTTCATAACATCACCATTCCCCAAAACATTACCACACCCCAAAACATCACCTCGCCTCCAAAACATCACCACACCTCCAAAGCATCACCACACCCCAAAGCATCACCAAACCTTCAAAACATCACCACACTCCCAAAACATCACCACACCCCAAAGCATCACCAAACCTCCAAAATATCACCGCAACTCCAAACATCACTACAGCCCAAAATATCATCACGCCTCCAACGCATCACCACACCCCAAAACATCACCACACAACCACAACACCACCACTACTCTAAAACATCATTATGCGGCTCCAAAAATAGAAAAACATGAACTGCATAGGTCTTCATTTCCCACATTAGCAATTTATGGATTTCTCGCTCTTTATTCGCCTCACACTTTAGAGACTGTGCGCGATCAGTCAATCTAATTTTACAAATGAAGTGATCGATTATAGAATTAGGACTCTATGGTTATACGTAGACACTTGGCTAGCCGTGATCAATGCCATCTAATTTTTTAAATGAAATGATCGATTATAGAATTAGGTCTCTGTTGTTATGTGTAGACGCTTGGCTAGCACAAAATTTAGGACCAATCTTTCTCGACGCTCACAAATTCCGACCTCGTTGTTCAGCGTTGGATTCAAACGGTGTTGGATACAAATTTAATTTAAAGTTTAATTTAAAATTTAAAAAAGTTTTGGAAGAAACTTTAGCACCCACTCATCATTTCGCAACAAGTTTGGGGCGGTATTTTTTATGCCGATAACTGTAACGAAATTCGTTGCCCTTCTGCGATTCGGTGCACGCAATGCGTAAGGAGCGGCGTAACTGATCCAAGACATACAAAACATTACAGAAAGATTCAAAACATCCAAAACCTTACAGAGAAATCCAAGACATCCAAAGCATTATAGAAAAATTCATCCATTAGCGGCAACGCTAATGGCATTTCACAATAACTCGTTGTTTTTTACTCTAAATGGCTGTCAAATTCCCAGGAGACAAATTAGAGCAAATAGAGGAATTACGCGCGGGTTTTGATTCGGGTTCTTCCATTGACGTCTTGTTTCCGTCCCTGATATCGTCTGGCACAATCGAATGTCCCTCTGGTAAAATACGTTCTTTTTGCCGGGCAGAAGCTCTTTCGTTGGAACATTTGTAAGTAATTCAAGTGGCTAAAACCACGGTGAAATGTTTTCTTAACGCACCGTCGTACAATACTCGGGTATGTTGTATTTATTAGATATTTAAAATTGAGTGCGTTATTTCTGGCGGTTGATTCGATTGCTGAAGTTTTACTTCAGTAGAAATGAACATAATTTAACTGAATAATTGAATGGGTAATTTACCAAATTTAAAATTCAATACTAGAATTTAGATCAACATCGAATTGAATAACATTCAAATTGACGCTTGAACATCCACGTCAAATATTTTGCGGTGTTGTCCAGTGAAATTGATTGCAAAAATATGTAGAGGTAAACAAGTTCATTATATTTTTATGTTTTTCAGACGATTGGACCCACAGTAAACGGGCACTCGACGCTTTCTTTATCCAAGTCCATGGGCGACCTGACCACCGTGTCCATGGACCATGAATCCCGCAGCCATTCCGTCGTAAGTCCGAGTGTGATTCCGAACTCAGTTCCAAGTGAGCACAGCAGCACGACCTCTACAACCACCACCACCACCATCCCCACCACGGCCACCAACAACAACAACTTCAAAGGGAACGCTGGTCACACCGTCACGGCCATTGTCCAGTGTCATGTCCCTGCTGAAGGTCGCCAATCCTCTCCATCCCCAGCCAGAGCCACCAGCGTCGACCTCCCCTACCATTGTTCCTCCTCTGACGTCGGTCGATTCAGAACAGGGCTCAAGATTTGGGCCGGGGGAGTATGTCGTGGGTTTTCCTCCAACTCCTCCAAGTCCGGGCGCAGTACGAGTGATAACATAAGAAAGCAAGACAACTCAAGCGACTCGAGTTGCGATGACATCAGGCCTGCAGATGAAGACCAAAAAGATATAAGGGAACAAAAGTTTAAGCAAGCATCGTCGTTAAGACGCGACGATGGTACTAAAGAATGGTGTGTCTCCTCCATCACGACCGAACCTGGATATAGACACGGCAACCTACGAACTTCCCAATGCTCTACCACATCTCAGTGCTCTCAGAGCACATCTCAGAGCACCATGGCCACGTCCCCTGCCGACGATTCGTCTGACGAAGCCAACGATCAAAGAACCGATGACGGCAAGGAACGTGAAGCTAAATCCTCAAGAGCAACCAGCGTTCCTTGTACCCCAGTGCTACGACCCGCTCATGGAGCAGGGGAACCCGCACTGCAGTCTCCTCGACTGATGGGGAGGCGAAGTAGCAATCCATCTGCTTCAGAAGGCAGCTGAATTGCCTCTCTGCTTAGTGGTAGGTTTCATTGCGTGAAGGTAGGCCTTTCTGCTCCTTGGTAAGTCTCTTTACCTATTGGTAGGCTTCTTGGTTTTTTGGTATGCCTCTTTAAAAATAATAGGCCTTTTTGATTTTTAGTAGGCCTCTTTACCCTAGTGGGCCTTTATACTCTGTGGAAACCCTCTTTATATTAGTGGTAGGATTTTTTGCCTCGTGGTAAGCCAAATGATCTATTGGAAGATCTCTTCACTTTCAATTCCTTTGGCTTGCGTACTTGGCGCTACTCTCCTTCACTCTGCAGTAAGGCCTCTGAAAGATATTTCTAACGTCCGAATTCCAGATTGTATGGTCCCTAATTAGAATTCCAGTGTTTCCTTCTTATCGCCGTTTATTGTATTGTAGTAGTAAAGAATATTTCATACGTAGCAATATTTGTTCAACTCCTAGTGATGTAAATAAGGATATATTTACGTCAGCAGATAGAGCGGTCGCCATCCGTGCACTTAGGTCTAAACTAAATGCGAAGGTCACCTCTATTATATTTTATTAGAAAAATATCTGCAATATATTTTTGTTAGGGAACACCTTAGATACGTGTGTAGAAATTGCTTTGTATACCGAGGACGCTGTCCCCAAACATACTTGCTGATGCCTGTGCTTCTTTCAAGACCTCATCATGCACAGCCCACGTGCGTTCTGGATGTGATGCTGTTCGTTCCAGCTCTCCATTTTATGGTCATTGATTATATACGGGCGTTAAAAACGAGAGGCACAAACTTTGACAGTTGGCAAGGACACGCAAAATGAACACTTTTTCATGAAAAACGAATATTTCAAAACACCTTAGTTTTCGAGGCCCTGAGGTTTGAAATTTTCGCCTAATGATCAGTTAATAACATTTCCGTTTCTGAGAAATGTCAAGATGGTGAATGAAACGAATATCTAAGAAACATATTTCATCAAACCGATAACTGTCGGTAACTATACGATAACTTCGAAATGTCTGCCCCCTGCGTCAATGCAGGTCTAGCACCTCTTCCGAATACATCTGGGCACGGTGTGAAAGTCTTGGTTCTTCTGCAGTGCTAAATGCTACGACTGTTATCCTTGAGACAAGATCCAGCTTGGACTCCACCGGTGCATTGTCAATCAATGATTTTATGTGACCCAAGAAGAAGAAATCTAAATGACTTTTGTCTAGAGATCTTGCAGGCGATGCCACGGGTCCATTACGTCCTATCCACCTATTCGGAAAGGCGTCGTTCAGATACTGGCGTGCATCCTTTTTGAAATGAGCTGGAACTCCGTCGTGCTGGAACTACACTCGACAGCGAATGCTTAGAGTCACATCCTCCTGCAGTTCAGGCAATGTGTCCCTCCTTCATTTACAGAAGACAGCACGAGATGTGGTCCGATAAGATAGTCGCCCACACATTGGCACTAAACCGATGTTGGTAGTTGAACTGATGCATTTCATGAGGGTTATCCTTTTGCCAGTTGTGCAAGTTATGTGAGTTATAAGTTCTGTTGCGCGTAAAAGTGCCTTCGGCGGTGAAAAGAACAAACTGCAAGCAATTTTCCCTGTCCTGTTCTTGCCTCAGGTAACAACATACAAATTGCACCCAAGAATGTAGTCGGTCAGGGACAGATCTAGAACTTTCTGAAAATGGTGAGGATGTTGATTGCCGTCATTGAGAACATGCCATACGTCGACGTGGTTTGGTATTCGTAAGTCACGTGCTGCATCTCGGGTGCTTGAACGAGGCGTGCCAAGGAAGTACTGCAGCACGTCCTGCTAAATTGCTCCACTTAAATCTCTGGGCAAACCAGAACCGAGGAAATATCAATTGGGAAAACGCTCCTCACACACCCTAGCAGCGCTCCCAGAGTTGCCGTTGGCAGCCTTGTAAGCCATGCGCACATCCGCCATCTCTTCATTCGACTGACGTGCCATGGTGTCATTATTATGTCGCAGCTCGAATCAATTCGTTAACACTACCCAATAGTGTGCTGCCAGATTTAAAATTACCATTTAATTCGAAATTTGTTTTAGACACACGGAAATATGACAAACTGATCTCCAAGGTTAAACTTCAAACCTCAGTGTTTCAAAAACTAAAGTTTTGTTGTATTTGCTATTGGTAAAAAGGTTTTATTTTGTGTTTCCTCACCAATTGTCAAAGTTTGTACCCTTTTTTAGCATCCCATATAATGTAGATGTATACGCATATATACTCATTCCAAGAGGCAAACCGATACATAGAGCCTTAAAAAACCGGATCGATTTCATTTCGCATCCAATATTTAGTCGCTGTGGTGTTGTATTTTCTGATAGGTTTAAGCAAAACCTACGCTATATAAACTCAATATAAGTCGCCAACAGCAATAGAGACTTTATATAGACGGCTTCATTTTCAGAATCGGTTAGGTACTCTACCGCTTGGAGTGGGTCGGTATAACATTCATAAAGGGTGCCGGAAAAAGTGTTATCACAGCATGATTGACCATAACGTGTTCAATAATTATCGCTCATGCGATAATTGCTAATATGCAAGCATGCTAATAAACGCATTAATATTGTACGCTATAGGCATTGAACACAAATTATACGATATTTATTCGGCGTTTAATAAATGATGAAACTGTGGTATCACTGTTCACGGCAGCCTGTGTATTAATGTCGTATTAAATATAACAACACACGAATTCAATCAAAGTGGCAGAGTGAAGCACCAGCAGTTTTATAGTCGTCTCTTGCGATGCTGGGTTTCCAACTCGTAAATTTCGTTGTGAATTATAAAAAGAAATTCGCCCTGTGAATCCATTAGGAGAGCAGTCCAACAGATCCAACTTGCAAATTTTTTCTTCATTTGGTAATTTTTTGTAATTATGTGCTCGATATCGTGTATATTTTCTTGTTTACGCGCTCTCCATACGCAAAAATTATTCCGTGTAAAGAAATTCCTAATGTCCCCCAGTAATAAATTCCCCTTCAGCAATGTTATACGCCTACATTAATTACTGTATGTATATTAACTTCCTTAAAATATATACATATGTATAATTATATTATATATATATATATAATTGTTGGAAAATATATTACAAAATTCTTAAAACTCCCACGTTCACTTAAAATTCTCCAGCTATAATACTCATCAAAAAATTTGACAGCCACTAAGAGCTCAAGAGCTCATCGGCCGTCTTCAGTATTCTGGACAGACGCAATGGGCCTCCCCCCCCCACGCTGGGGTGGCGTGCACTTTATATTGTGACGGGGGCGTCGATCCTATCATTTAGGAGGAACGTTCCCGGTTCTGCTCATAAAATGTTTTCTGTCCAAGAAACGCTTCTGCCCCCCCCTCCCTCGAGAGCATTTTCAGCCAGCAGAACATTTTAGTTTCCGTAGATAGAATATTTTGTGCCAATGCAACACTCGCTGTTCCCCACACCAGCCATAGACTACATAGACTTCTTAGACTATATAGACTACATAGACTACATAGACTTCATAGACTTCATAGACTTCATAGACTTCATAGACTTCATAAACTTCATAGACTTCACAGGCTACGTAAACTTCATATGCTACAAAGACTTAATTGACTACATAGACTACATAAACGATAAAAGCTACGTAAAATACATACACTACAAAGAATGCATAAGCCACATAGACTACATAGACTACATATATTACATAAAATACATCGACTTCACGGCCTACATAGACTACAAAGATTGAGTAGACTACACAGACTACAATGACGACATAGACTGCATAAACTAACTACACAGACTACATAGATTAAATACTATGCATATATAAACTATATACGTGAACTATATAGAATACGAAGATTGCGTAGACTACACAGACTACATTGTTTACATAACCTCTGCATACACTACATAGACTACATAAAATAACTCCTCATGCTGCATAGACTACATAAACTAACCATGCAGACTACATAGACTACACACACTAACCGCACAGACTACGGACACTACATAACCTAACTACACAGACTGCATAGACTACATAAATTAACAATGCAGACGAAATAGACTACATAAACTAGCTGCACAGACTACATAGATTACTTGGTCCATAAGCTACATAGACTAACTACACAGACTACACAGTCTAATTACATAGACTACATAGGCTACATGGACTAACTACGCAGACTACATAGACTATCTAAGCATACCACACAGACTGCACAGACTAACTAAGAGGGCCACACAGCCTACACAGACTACACAGATGAACTACACGGACCACACAGACTACAAAGACTAACTACGCAGACCACACAGACTACACAGACTAACTACGCAGACCACACAGACTGCACAGACTAACTAAAAAGACCACTCAGCCTACACAGACTACACAGACTAACTACGCGGACCACACAGACTAACTACGCAGGCCCCACAGACTACACATACTACGCAGATGAACTACGCAGACCACACGGACTACATAAACTAGCGACGCAGGCCACACAGACTACATAGACTGACGACGCAGACCACACAGAATACACAGACTGACGACGCAGACCACACAGACTACACAGA
>VOMN01031030.1:0-25448 GCA_014899125.1 Orchestia grillus
TTGCATTCTCTTTGCAGGCACTAAATTTTGGAATTCCATTTCTCCAAACGTATGATAAAATACCTCATTTAGATTAGTTAAGATTATTCTTGAGGCCTACCGTTTCTCGCTGTATTGATCGAGTATGCGTAAATCGGTGTACATAGACCTACGTTCATATATGTTGCGTATATGTAGTCCTTTGCTCAATTACTATCTCATACCATTCTTGTAACTTTGAAATACATCTCTTGTTTTATAGGGGTTTAAATACGTTTGTGAACGTTGAACTATGTGGATATATACTTTAAATATGTGTATGTATGCTGTCTCTTACCCAAATTGCTAAATTCATACCATGTTTTGGCCCCAATATTTAATATTAACCAACTCATTTAAGTTCTTGTAACTTACATACCTGAGTGTAACCGTAAGCCTTTTTTTTATAAATCGTCGATGTATTGTAAATTGCACGTCTTCATTTCTATATAGGTTGCCCTAGAAGCCTTGTAGCATATTCGGGCCCCATGTGGTATATATACTGATCCCGGTTCTTCGTCATTCCTCATTTGATTGAAAACTTGTATCTGATGTAAATTACTAGGGGTAAATGAATGTTTCAAATATTTCAAATGTTTCAAATTTGGTCTAGTGCCAGCACTAAACCAAATTTTTACCTGCAGCAGTATATCCGGTTTATTTTATCTCCACTTCATGTGATGCTTGCTCTTCTCCAATGGATAGAGTAAGATCCCATGAAAACTTGTATTTCTGACTTTACGGTAATATTATCCTACTAGTAAACCCACCAGGAAAAATGTCGGGACAAATGATGTTAATTTCTTAAGATGTTCCCTTATTTACGGTAAATTTGCCATGAAATAATGTTTTCAGTATCACTGTTATAGACTGGCTTCTCTGACAGTCTCGTTGTTGGCTAGAAATACGGGCCCGGGAATTTTCTCCTATGTAAATTTTGAAGAGCGTGACAGAGAGACGGACGGATCAAGCAAGCAACACTGGGCTATAATTATATAGTGGGGTTATTTTTAGCTTCCTTTATCATTAAAAAAGCGTTTATACATCTGTGGGTCATACGGGGGATAGGAATCATGATTAAAGAAATTTCGTACAAGACTAAGTCCGTATGACGTTGCTACAAGTCGCCGTTGATTGCAGTGGGCTGCACTTACTTCATCTGAAGTGTAAGTTACCCGTCACTTTATACAATCTAACCTTATAAGCTTATCATGCAAATATTATACTTTAAGTAGACTCAGCAAAAACAAATGAAAGTACGTGATAATGAGTATTTTGTATAACTTATAAGTGATTTATTCCAGTCTGTCATCTGTCTGACGAAGCCTCGAGTAATTTCTAATTTTGTGCTGCTACATTTTTGTTTTTGAATTACTATACAACCTACATGTAATTTCGGTCTATTGCTGATGTGCCGTATATGTCACTCATGATTATCACATTTTAATATTTATAGTCTTGAGTCGGGTTGAGCTTCTCCACGAACATTTCACGCTCTGAATCACTTGGAAATGACATCCTGGATCTTCGCGAGCTCGAGCTTACATGTTCCCGTTCTCACCTGAGGCCTGCGGCGTCAAACTGATCGTTGACTCACAGGACCGCCAGCACGCTTAGTTTAAAAAGCTCACTGTAGCTTTACTGAGAGAGCGCGTCACTCGGCAAACACTCGTACAGCTTCACCGGGCGTGACTGATCAGTCGGTACTTACTGAGTTTGGGTAACATGTAAGCTGGCTTTTCCAGTGTTTCAGAGTGTAGCTGTACGCGCGTCTGATTAATTTAAATTTAAGGTATATTTTACAATGACGCAGAATCAATTTTCTATAAAACTATTCATTGTAAATACGTAAAGTAAAGCTTGCTAAATAGAAATAATCAAGTTTAAGCTTGATATCAGATCGACATGGCACTGGTTCGATTAAAAAATCTCCGTTGGCTGCCGCAGCGGTGGACGAACTCCTCACGCACGGACACCCCTCACATCAATTGGGCCTCTTCAATTACAGGGTGTTTACAGCTATAAAATTATGTTTTGAACGATTTGGTAGCAGGTGGGGAGCTTTGATAAAAGAATGAGAGGGTTTGATTTACAAGTTAGACGTTTGCATGAAGCGAGAATTTATTTTGTTACTTCGAGTGGCTGAGTAACATGGCTTACATGGGAGCAGTGGGACGCGAGAAATATGACCTATTCATTCCTGTCGATCAGGGAACAGAGTGGGTCGCACTCTCTTTCACATTTTTCTTAAATTAAGTTAATAACTCCAATCGACCTATAGTTTGTGAGCTACATGCAGCTGATATACCAAAATGAAGGGTCAGCCATTCACGTTCAATTAGCACATAAATAAATTCTTTTATTCTGTTAGTTTAGTCTAATTCTTTAAACTCGGTTAACAAGTTTCACAACGTAATAAATACTAACTAATTCGAAAACTATAATTCCCGATTGATGTCATTGTACAGAACTTGTATTCCCTAAATTCAAGCTCGTTATAAATTTTGCTTAATCAAATAAACTTAGGCGAACTTACCTGATAAGTGAAGGAACCGTGTGAGGTGCGCTCAGATGATACGAACCACCTCACCGTAGCGGACAGCATATCGACTTAATGGTCCGGATTACTTTTTTTTGTGCACTACTTACACAACATTAAAAATCTAAAAATCGTTCAAGACTTAAGATATATACATTCACAAAACGCATCGTTCAGAGTATAACATCGTCCCCTAAATATTAGAGTAAATTTTGCCGAAAGCTCGGTGTAAAAAATAATTTGTCTCGGTAATCTTCAATTACAAATTTGAAGAGGTTAGTCTCTGTTGCAACTTTTACCTTTCTTTGTAAAAGTACTCGAAAACTCGACCATTTCAAATAACGTTTGGAGGAAGTAAGTTTTCTCCCCAGTTGTACAGGGTGCTTCACAAAAAAGCGTCGGATTTTCAAATATTTATTACTTATTAAGTATTGACCGTAGATATATACACGGATAATTTCACGCTTTCGTTATATATTGAAATCCAGATACGAAAGAACTCCATATCATTCAACTTCAGCTATAAGCTATATATGTTGATTTAATTAACCCAAGTGCTTCAGGTCCTGACATACTTTGACGATGGGAAGGATGGTAATAACGTCATCTAAATACAGAGGAAGGAGGGGGGGCTCAATGGTGTTATTTTGATTTTAAATAATTTTGCATGTTGCATGTCTAATTCTGGTAGAACAATGGACACTGGAAATCCCATTGGAGTTCCGTGATGTTTTAAAAAAAGTTGTTCATCGCTCTAGAACACTAAAACTTTCAGACATAACTGAAAAAGTTGAATTACATCTTCAACATCGAAAGCTCATTCTTGTCTAAGTAGCTTGGGATTTAACAGCATCTTTGACGGGCAAATTAGTTAAATCCATTGATATTAACGTCAACATTGGTTTCAGGTCGGCCAGAACCATGCAAGAGATAATCTGCTTGGACTACGATGTTCTCCTACAGGGTATTAGACCCTCGTTAATTATTTGCTAAGGAACTGACCTATTTGATGTCTACTGAACTTACCCTCTATTGTCGATTTTACGCGCTCATGTAAAAGTTATTTTTCATTCGCTTAAAAGCCATTTTTTCCTACATTTCCACTCATAACAATACGCTTTATTTTTTAAATTTCCCTCCAAATTGTACTAATCCGAAGTATAGGTACACGTGTATACCTTTTGTGTCTGATGTTTTCCCGACCAGTTGTAATTGGGAAGTAAAAAGTTAAGTCCGGCTGAAGTTTAAAGTTTTACTCAAAGATATGTTTGGAAAGTCAAATTCACTATACATTTTGAGTGGTATTGATTTCTCGTTCCTATCTATTGAAAGAAAACGGAGTAACGATAGAAGTTACAAGAGTATTAATATGCAGGAGAAAAAGGATGTCTTGACTCGTAGTAATACCATGGGTTTTAGTACTTAACTCAGGCAATATTTTTTCTTTTACTAAAATCATTCTAAAGCATGTTCGAAGCTCACTTTAAAAATGCGTTGCAAGCTCTCAGAAAATGTGCTCACTACGGACTCATGAAAATACAATAAATGCTATGTTACAGGAAAGCCTGTTGGTCGTCATTCTGAGAGGTATTTGTCTTAGTGGTCGTGAAGACATGATCTTCTATTCCTAATTTTAGTTAGTTTTCCTTTCATGTCAAGAAGCCATTCGAAAGAAAATATACTCTGCAAACGCTGAAGCTAAACCCGTAGAAATTCAGCTCTCTGTCGAATGGACATCTTTCCATTCGAGTATGTATATCATACTTTTGCACGAGCATGACGTTAGAAGTGCAGTTAGTTGCATCTTCCTTCTTTGACTTTGGGTTTGTCTTTCGTAAGCACATTCTCTTCCTCTTGCCCTGTCATGTTTCTTTTTCATTGATGAAGTGTTTCTTTGTTTCGATCTGAATGCTGTCTTTCTTCATCTCACGCACCCGTACACGTCTTTGTCTATCTCGATTTGCGATTCTTTTTACTTTTCTTCTACCCAGTTCTTATGGGTTCTGCCAATCCTAACAATTTATTTGATTTGTGTTAACAAGAATACTTTTACTTTGAAGGTGTGTACTTCATAAGAAATGTGTTGCTGATGCAGTATATTGCCGTACTCTGGAAACGAATATAAACTTGAATTTTTATTGATTTATGTGCCGTAAATTTTTCCATCGAACTAGAGCAAAGCGTGGCACACGGAGGTACGAAGGAGGGAACGAAGGAAGGAACAGACGCCTTAATACGTATAGTATTATACATACTCTTATATTATACATACTCTTATATTATACATACTCTTACATTATACAAACTCTTATATTATACATACTCTTATATTATGCATACTCTTATATTATACATACTCTTATATTATGCATACTCATATTATACATACTCTTATATTATACATACTCGCAGTATCCGCTTTAGATACTGCATTCTGCAGCGTAGAATACCGCTGAAGACAATTAAAATCTCAAGTAAATACATTTTTAAAGCCGCGTGGCTCATGCTCGTGTTATCGAGAACAACGCATAAGTATAATTTATTGTAAGATTTGTTTCATTAACGCCTCGATGTTGCTCTTGCGATACTTGTGTTCTTCATTGCCACGTACGGGTCTTTTACTTCCGACTGCTTTCGTGTGCCATACGAGAATCTGCAAAAGAAAACCAAAATTGAATTAGACAAACGTTTCCTGCAAGGCCAGTGATACAGGTATTATGGTGGAAGTTCAGTTAAAAGAGTTACACTTGAATAATAAACATCGACCCAACGCATAAAGCGCTAGATCAGTAACGAACAACCTCTCTACAACCGTGCTCAGCATAGAGCAGTATCAAATAGAGCGAAAATCTAATATAATGGAGTAAGAATGTTTCATGAGAAGCAAACACAGGGTTATTTGCTATGCAAGTAAGAAAATATGTAGAGAGGTTGTTTCATGGACCCGATCTAGCTTTCTGTACAAAGTGCGCGTGTACCTCGAGAACATTTCTTGCGTTCAGGAGATGTTACCGAAGACGAGTCCATACCTTCACTCTTCTCGTAACTAAATAAACTGTAACTAATGGAAACCTGCCAAACGTACGAATCTTTTACAGTACGGCCCACGCAGCAGCTGGCGCTCATTTATCCAAGTACGGGAGAGCGCAGCTCGCTTCCTTTCGCTCGTCGACTTCTCATGATCAATACAATTGCGCTAGCAGGCCTCAATTGGGGAATTGACTTACAATAAGTGACGCACTAGAATTCTCCTCTCATTGCAGTCAGAAACAAGAACTGTTGTTTCTCTGTACACATCTCTCCAGCACCCTGAGCTCTTATTACTCCATCTATTTACGTCAACTCTATACTTCCAAGCCCACCTTCTTCTGCCGTCTTCTCACTTCTTACCCAAACGCTCCTCGTTTATTCTCTTCATGTGTCTGACTGACATATTTATTCTGAGCTCCGTCCAAGGTTTCCTGTCATTCGTCTAAATTCCTCATTTTTTACAGTGAAAAACCGTGTCAATCTTACCATGTTTTTTTTCGTATATCATCTTTGCACAGCCCAATTCATTTTTAGTGTCCCTATTACACCCAAGCTCCTCGACTTTGAACGATGTCAAACTATCACGGGATCTGTGCTATACAACGCTTTCCGTCACAGGCTTACTGTGTGCCATTTTGCAATTGTAAACCTCGCTTTCTCATCAATCTTATCACCTGGAACGGTACACGACGCGACGAACCAAGTCTCTCGGATGGCCATTTTAACTTACTTCATGAATTCAGTCTTATTACTTGAGATAAACCCATTTCCCATAATATTTAAGGGCAATAAGTCAGAATTTATTCGTACTGCAAACTCAGCCTCATAAATTTAGATACCATGGTCTGCATTAGTCAAGGGGCTAGATTTTTATACCTGTAGCTGTCATGGAAATATTAAAGTGAGTGAAATTAATCAATTAGATTCTGTATGAAAATAGCAAATGCAAAATACTCGTAATAACAGCATGAAACTGTATCAGTGTAAGCATAGTTTCTTTATTTTATGTATGCGCGTAATACGGTAAAACTCTAAAAACTGTGTCACGTTATCACTCACCAATTGTATCAATTTAATTATTCATTTGACGTAGTACAAACCCAAAACTTTAATCACTCGTGACAATGTGAAAAGTAGAGAAGAAGAAAAATATTTTCAGGCAGAACATAATATTTCACGTTCCAAAATAATTCGTACTAATTCAATCGCATTACTGGGATAAACAAGCAGGGAAAGAGGTTTCCAAGTTTTGTCTTTGAGACTTTTTAAGCATGTAGTGTGAATGAAGCGGAAATGCGAGATTTTCTTTGGTTACGCTCTAGAAAATAAACCACGCACGAGTTCTATACACCATGCTGATAAATTTACCTTCGTAGCCTTGTTTGCCAACACTTCTATGTCATCCAGGGTAATGTTGAGAGACTCCAAAAACTTGGTTTCTTCTCTGCCGGACTGGAAAGGCATGTCGGCTTTTGGCTTCGAAAGAAAAAACTGAACGTTGACGGCGAAACCTGCCATGTCGACTGGAAATTTCCTGCCTGCCATCCAACCATCATAAAAACCTGTCACTTTTCCGTGTCTGACGATGGGGGAACTGACACCAAACTTGGTTGCTAACCCCACGGGGAACATTGAAACTTTCTTCGTTTGTCGTATCTGCCCGAGGAAAGAAGATCAGGCACAAGGGGCGTGATTAACAGCAATACTTTACGTCGGTGTAAGCGACAGATGAGATCGAGAGCAGTCTCCATTCACGCATACTTTCAGATACATTAGTAACAAGTAAGTAAGTATCTATGTAATGAAGGAATATAATGTACATAATATTTTCATTACGCAGTAGGAATATGTACCTATTTACGCCTTGAAAAAGTGAATGATAACCGAAATTTCTTTCACGTTTAGCTTTTGCTATTAGGTTAATATTCGAAATACGAGTATTGTGTAGTGTTCGTAATATTTTTAAAGTTCGTCTATTTCCAGGAAAATATTCTTACTCTCTTCAAAAGTCGAAATAAAAATACATACGAATCAAAGCACTCGTGCGAGTGAGACAGGTTTGTGCAAGAGTAACCATATACTGTACAGCTTAGGAATAGTTATTGAGAATTCAAATGACACTACAAATCACTCTCACAAATCAATTCGGAATATACCTGAAATCCCAGTCATGTTTACGCGACACGGTCTGTGATTAGGACGTAACAATTACAGTATATTTTGTTGCCAGGGACAAGGAAATATCATTTCGGATGAGTCAAACAATAATTGACCTGAGTATTCTGCTCGACTTGAGATCATTAAGGGGTCGTAATATTCGTGAGGAAAAGATCTCACTTTGTCTCCAAAAGTGCCATCAAGTGCTTTTGAATTGGTAATTACAGAATTCCTGATAATTCCTGAACTGCTCTTGAATTCCTGAATTCGCACCTTCTTCTCCATCATTTCTTTGTTTTTTTTTCCTCTTCATTCTTAACTTGCTAGTTCTATGCACAGGGGATCATGTGTGTAAACACACCATGTGCATAACTTCCCCTTTCTCCAAAGTCCGTGCTAAATGGTCCCTTCTCTTTCAGTGCGACATCGACCGAGTTACTGCAGGGGTGCAATCTGCAACACTTCTCACTACAATCTGTAATACTATCTACTACTCAACTGCTGCTGTTAGTAAGCGTTGTTCCTCTCCACAATGAACTCGATCTGGTCTAGACTGTACCGCTGCTCAAGGGCAAAAGGATTTTGATAACATCCTCACCCGCCGTATATTTTTTTAACAACTCTCAAAGGTCTCAGAAATAGAAATATGTAATGTTCAGGTATGAGAATTTAAAAAGCAATTTTCCTGGAAATTGCCCTGACCCTGCTGTGCTAAATGCATACAATGATAGTGAACATTGCGAAGCCTCCATCCCGACTCATGCTAATGCCCCCAATTTGTAGTTTCAGAAAGTCTGCCAGTTGCGGATATCAAACATTACGGCACCCAAGTAGGCGTAGAAGAGACGATTTGACAAGAGACAGATCATACTTTCGTTATAAAGTACATCCAAATGTGGTATATGTATGTATCCAGTCTCTGAAGTGAACACTCGAGGTCAGTTGCTGACGAACAGTCTTCATCAGCTCGAGTTATTGGGGATTGATTCGATTAAGTGAACACAGCCATTAAAACATGTACGTCGATTTGAGTCCAAAATACAGAATTTTCGATATCAACGTTAGAACCTCTATGAATTTTTTGAGCTTCCTAAACAATACGTTTAAATATGTTTTGGAGTCTTGAGAAGGAAGCTTCCCTTTAGGGTTTCTGAAGTCAATTATTTAATGCAAATTTCTCTAAATAATGAGAAATTTGTCAATGACTTTTTCAAACTTTAAATATCACAGCTACTGGGGCAGTTTTTTCTTTTGAGTGATCAGTAATAAGTTCTAGTCCCCAGCATGTTATCTTAACGATTGAACTATCCGATATAATTACGTAGGTTTGAATGAATAAGTGGTGGGTCATATGGACGGCAAGGTGGGCATGCAGATGGAAAAAATAAATGACAATCTTCAAACATTATGTACCAAAGAAAATAAAACCCCGTAACTTGTAGTTTAAAATGAAATATCATGATAAAAATTTGTCTTGTCATGAACTTTTAGATATATTAATTTGTTTTTCTATGGTAACCTCAGACATGTAGCATACGCATTGTACTTTAAGCAACGTATTTGAGAATCGTAATTTGCTTTCTTCCTTTCCTTCTGACATCCTCTCCCCCAGAGACGGCTTTCCAGCACCTCTGCCGAGTACCTTCTGTGAGGTCACGGCCGTTGTGGACCACACGATGAATGACAGAAAATTGAAATGAGCGGCGGCAAATAAATGTTTATCCCTGTGAGTACGAAATTTTGAAGCGATCACTGTCTACAAATTAATTGTTAGAGTGATCATTTTGATCTCCCCGTTTTAACGGACTTTGAATTCACGATTCTATTTTACGTCAGTACTAACCTACAAAGGAGCGTAGAAATACTGTGGCTATAGAATTGAAAACTTGGTACACCTAAGACGACTGTGCTAGAGGTTGTGATAACATTCTCACCCGCCATTTGATCTCAGAATTAAAAAATATGTAATGATTGTGTATAAGAATTCACAAGACAACTTTCCTTAAAATTGCCTTAGCCGAAGCGAGCAAAATATTCCATCACAGTACTCTAGCCTTTCTTCACTTGCGTAGTTTGCAGATGAAATGATGCACACACAGTTCCCCTGTGTATATATTACTCGCAGCACATAAATTACTCGCAGACTCACATAGCACGTTCGCAAGCCTCCCACGTTTGAGTAGCTGCTGCCGCCGCTACTTTTCAGTTTCTATACAAACACCGCCAGACTGAGTAAAATTTGCCTGACGAAGGTTCCTTGCCCTTTGATGGCATTCCTAAAACACGCAGAGATGGCATATAATAAATTTTCTGGTAGCTGGAAAAAAAAACTGATTTGCTCAACGTAAACAATCCAGAAGTATATTGTTATTAACATTCTTGAACAGGTATCTGTGTTATTTAAAAATTCTTAAAGCTTCAATAGAATTGGAGACAATGGTAGAAATTTTCTAAGTTGCATGGAAAATTACAGAAAAC
This sequence comes from Orchestia grillus, assembly GCA_014899125.1. Taxonomy (NCBI): domain Eukaryota; kingdom Metazoa; phylum Arthropoda; class Malacostraca; order Amphipoda; family Talitridae; genus Orchestia; species Orchestia grillus. The sequence continues at coordinate 10,223 of VOMN01031030.1, forward strand.
TAATACTTGTGTGTTATTAGAACTTTCTTAATACGTCTAGAGAGTTATAAAAATTGAAGAATATCGAAAGTGGTATCAAAGTTAGCGAAAAGTACTAGTATATTGATTGCATGTATTTCTTGCATACATATATGAGGTACGGTTGAACATGTTTCAAGCACCCTGGAAACAAGAACCATGAACTCAGAGCGAGATATCAGAGAAGTACCGTCGTCAAACTTGCCGAAGACAACGGCTAAAACTTCCCCTCTGGACTCAATTCTAAATGGACCAAGCTTCACTGCAAGCGTCACAGCGCCCACATATCTCTGGGTTCAAGTTCCTACCTCATCAAAAATTCTTGCGTCGTATGTGTTGTCGTCGTCAGCGAAGTAGAAAACGCCTCCTTTTTTCGCGTTGGTGCGAAGCCACTGAATGGCTTTCCTCCTGTTGGCGACGCCCCGAGGCTGGTGGATTTTCGACTTGTTCCAGTACATCGCCGGCATGCGTGCTGCACAAGGTACAAGTACGGTCTTAAACTCAGAATGCAATGTTAAATTCTTACTACATAGTGCAGAGGTGCTCATAAATAAAATTGAAGTTGCCAAAAATGAAATAAAGCTGCCTGACTTTTTTTGGTTGGGTTTCTCAAATTATCTATAATTATCTGTAATTTTGACCGTCCGAGCGCAAATATCGCAACCGGAGAGTTGATTTTCGACGGGTGGCGAAAAGTGACTGGTGTTCAATTTTATGCTTTATTAAATCTATCAGTCGTTTGCAAGTAACTAAATATAGAAAAGTAAAGTCCGTATCAATCATAAACAAGATTATCCACTGGCGTTAGATCATTTTCAATCGATTTCGTAGGATCATCAATAGATAACTGATGATTGATAATAGATAACTGATGAATCATAATAGATAATCGATAAAAGATAATAGATAACCGATGAATGATAAAAGACAACTGATAAATGATAAATGATACATGATTATCGAATATTCGCAATTGGTAGACGGTTTAACTAATCATATTTTAGGTTAATCATATTATAGTAAATTGATAAGTGATAAAATTATGTAAGTGGTAAATGATAATGAGCAGCCCTGTCCAAACGGTGGTCTATAAATTTTTTTATTTTCCCTTAGTTCATCAAATTTGTTGTTCCTTTCAAATAAACAACTAATTCTATGGACAGGACCTTATTCGGCTGTAAAATTATTGAGAAGCAAGGGCACCACGGTTTTTAATCTATTGTTATTAAATGTACGTAGTTTACATGTGAAGCAAAATTAAAAGGCAATTGTAATTCTAACTTTAGGTGGCGAAACTTCGGCGAAAACTAGCGTGTGGGTAGCGAAGGGGACACTACAGCTTTTTTAGTGATCTTCTGGGAAAGACGATTGCATTAAGACGGGCCCAATCGTTTAATTGTTATTCTGTGAGCCCAATGCAGCTTATGCATAATGGGCATAGTGCAACTTGTAATAAAAATTTCCAAAGTTCAGGTATTTATTTCGCCCTGGTGCAGTGTTTTCGTCGCGCTGGATCGTGTCACATGGAGCCATGGCCGTCGTGCGCGCATGCGCCCGCGGTCCCGTCATCGTACAATCAATTCTTTAGGTCGAGGCATCACTGACTTCTGGACGCATTGGTTCAATTAATCGAATTTCTTATAAATAATGGTAAATGAATTAGGAAAACTAACTTAAATGTTCCTATGCCACACAGAAACGTCTACAGAATGCTAAGTGAGCTATTCGAGCAATGGTTCACACTTATGTTTTTTTTAGAACGTCCCCGTAGTTTTCNAAGTCGTAGTCCTTGAAAGTCATTCAACGTTATTGATAAAGAATGCAGCGCGACGGTCAGGAAAAGACAAGCAGAAGCCAGCCCCCCAAATGCCTGAACCAGAGTAAAAATATTTATTGTTTCTAGATTTACCCACACATTGATTGTCTTGTAAGTAGTTGTGGTGTGTGTGAAGGACACATTGGTGCGCGGCTGTTTTAGGAATTCGATTTTAGGAGAAATCGTGTTTAATCTTCCGGTGTCAGGTTGAGCACTTCACCAGGAGGATCTAATCCGCTCCTGGTGGGACCTATTGACTAGAGTCAACACGCTAGCCCATGCTCTACGGCGTACAACATAAATCTTGTTAGAAAACTTCCCTTTTCAATTTCTTAAAATCAGCTATGATTAGCTTAATCGCGTTTAATTTAAAGTATTTATATAGAGCGAAAGTATTTACAATATGGGTGATCAGGCAATAGTCAGGAGAAAAATACCCTTACCGCAGATTTTCTGAAACTAAATTCTTAATTACTTAACTATTTGTACAGCTTTTTATTATTATATCCACGGGTATCATTACGTTTACGTATTCCCTGATTCCCTGTTAAATTCGAAATCGGGAAAAGACGTAGAATTCTGAAAGCAATTCAACTCAAAATCCATTGCTCAACGAACTCTTCAAGATTCAAAGTGAAAAAGTTTCCTTCGATATCCATCATAACTTTCCTTTTATACAGTTATAATCTTTTTTGCAGGTTTTCGTCTTTTTCCATTTCGCCAGTTTCGCCATGATGATAATTGTTTTAGGATGAAGGATGTTCCTCACCATGTTGAAATGTTTAACAGGTGCTCGGCTAGGATCCAGATTATTCAAGCACCATCAAGCTTGAGCAATTTAGGTATCTGAAAATTTTATCTGATAAAACTATGTACTCTGCAAGTTTTTCGACTTTTGATGCTGCGATTTTACTCGATTCAAGTGATTCTCAAATGGTTTTAGATACTTCGATTCATTTAGGAATTGTATATTATCCCAACTTACTCTTTAATCGGTCATTTAAAAAAATTTTTTGCCTATGAGTTTATACCTTTTACCTGGCAGTGCTGTAAATGTGTCTTTAAGTTTTACTGTCATGCATCCTCTATCATCATTTATTGTCGACGCGTCTAAACCTGTATTATCATTTGGGAATGCCACATTAAATAACACAGGTTTTTTTATTCATAAAATCACCGTTCAGAATTTTAGCTGTATCATTTTAGGTTCATCAGAGGAATGCTTCACTTTAGGAGTTTCTTAACTGCATCAATGCAACACACCTCTTTCACCCGGAAGTAAAGAATAAAATGCTTACCAGCTTTACGAACATTTCAGAATAAGTCCTTCCATTAGTTGGCATGAATTAAACACATTAATGAAAAACATCAACAAACAACTACATTGATTAAGCTCTGAAAAATGGTTAATTAAACAATATATGTTTGGATTAATTCATGTCATAAGAGACAATATCTGAAGAGCAGAAAAATAAATTTAGAATGTACATCAGATTTTCAGCTTTCCGCGTTTATTTTATTATCAATAGGTCTGGAGACTGATTACTATTCGTGAAACCTCAATCATCCTCATAAACTAACAGCGAGTTTAAAACCAAAATCCAAAAATAATATTATTCCTCGAATCCTCGAAGAGGATTTTCTGTTGAGTTACTATTCATGGATTTCCTATTTTATAAAAATACAACACAGCCTTCGATCCCGAACTTCTTTACTTACTCTGGTTAAAAGTAAAGTCGAAGAATCCTATTTGCACACCGAGAATAAACTTTGACACAGATTTTTTCCCGCTGTTTCTCCTAGTAGTTTTATGCTTAAACATCGCTAAAACACGTTACCTATGCGTTTTCTTAGAAGTGCTCTTCCTTGATATGCCTGCACTGACCCTGAAGATAAACGTGGCAGATGGGATGTTCTTCAAAATACTGCACTACAGCCGGTGTTGGAGAATCAGCGTCGTCGACCACTATCCAAACTAAGTTTTCTACAAGTCTCAAAGCCTGACCAATTCTTGTCAGCTCGGGTATTTGCATTGCTCGAGGATATGTGGGGGTGATGACATAAACTGGAGGTACCCAGTGCGACCATTGCGACTCTGCACAAACGCCATAGTTGTTTGGCTGATACGCGTCGGTGGTTTCCGTTGCCGTCTGTGCAAACGAAATAATAGTCGAGTAAGGCTTGTCAATCTAACCTTATAAAGGAGTTTCGATAAATAACAATAAACAAACGTAACTCAATACTACAAAAAAACAGTAAGATGACATACTGGAATGAAACCGCTCTCATGCGAGTTCGCTCTATTAGTAGGTATGTGAGGTAGATCTCATCAGTCTGATTTTGCCCATAGTTTAAGTTTTCGGAAATTCTTGGACTCAAAGAACCCTGATTTTTACCTTTCTACATTGTTAAAAGCTAAATTTGATATGAATACAGGGGCACCGACAACGATACAAATATTTTTAAACCTATTTTCTTGTTGAGAAAGTTCAATCCAATATAGCACACAAAGGAAAGAGGCCATTACTGAGTAGACCCTTACAAATAAGAACATGGACGGATAAATCCCTCCAAAACGCAAAACTTTAGTCTTCAATACCCACTGATATACATGTGCACGCTTTATTACAACAGCACATGAGTATCTATACATAAATATTATACATACATGTAAACGTGATTAAAATGCTTGATCACGTCTGTTACTCCATGCCACTTTGAAATTATTTGAAAGAAACCTAAAATCGAGCAGGTGTGAATTATGATTTGAGATTCAAGGGCGTTACTCATCTTGTGTCTCATAATCAGTTAAGAAAAATTTAAACTCTGTGATAAGAATTTAGGCGATGACGTCACTTGGATAAGGCGATTAGCCCAGCGAGAAACACGAGAGCGTTGGATCTAACGTACGCTGCCGTCCTTGCTTCAAGCACAATTTATTTTGTGTTGAGAATATTTATTTCAAGTTGTTTGAAATATGAGCTCTTGACTTGTAAGAATCTATACAAATTTCGAATACCTGAAACAAAAATTTTGGACCCAAATCTATCGGTGGATGAAACAAGCACGACGTACATCTTAACTGTCTACCTACATAAATTAGCGTAACTCTGTGTTTCGTACATGCAGTCACGGTTACAGCAACCTATTAATGCCCAAAAATCGGGAATTATTACAGTAATTTCTTTCCGGGACAATGTGAAAGAAGGTTAACACAGCTTAAATAAAATAGCCGAAGGGCAGTAGAGTAAAATACATATGTATAGTTGCGATTAGTTCTGCTTTGCTAGTATCAGAACAACAACAGAATGGAAAAACTTTATACAAAATCATTTTAACAGAATGATTGGTAAGAGATTTTGCATAATAAAATTAGGCTAAATCGCTTAAGGATACATTTTATTCCTTACTGAATCAAATTTTCTTCAACTTAGCATCCTTGAACGCAGGTTGAACCAGGAAAAACGCCTCTAGGAAGAGCAACATACTCTACGGCCGTCATAAGATTACTTTAATGATTTTGCTCACGTCAGTTTGAAGAATCCTTCGGAAACCTGATCACTTTTCACATTTATTGGATTGGTAATTTTGCTACGGTAACGGTATTAAAGAGAGGAAAAGTACTACCCTTCCGCAGAACGAGGAAGTAATTACGATTATTCATTCATCTTGAAATTAAAATTAATCTTAGACGAAGATTGGGCTTGAACAAAAATTTGATGTGTCTTTAGAAGTTGTACTCATAATTAAATAGGTTTCTAATTGCCAGTGCAATATCTGATGCCACAATGTATCGTTCTTCAAATTCTTGATAATTATTTTCACTAGACATCGCAAATGGATGTATCCATTTCACTCACCAGTTTCTTCTTTTTATCGTGAAAGTGATAGGGAAAAGTTCAAAATTTTGAAGGTCCGTGCGATTTGAGTTTTTACCCAGTCATATTTGTCCTGAAAAACTAGTTAATTAGAAGTATGAGCAATACGATGTTCAAGATAAAGTGGGGCGGCATCTTTCTTTTAAAGAACCTTTATTAATTCCAACACGTTTAACCGTTGGGTTATCAATGCCTTACAACTACTGGCGTGGTGAAGGATGTGAGGAATGTGTGGTTTAAGCTTCCTTTTCCAAGGGAAGTACTCCCTGTTTACGTGAAACACCTTGCCTGAGCCGGGATTCGAACCCTGAACGTCTCGGTTGCAAGGCCATCACTCTAACCAGGATGCCTTTAATTGAAAGTTTCGAATGAAGGTTTCATGTGGGCGATGGAAACTGATTTACAAAGCTAAGATAGTCTTCGTTTCCTCAATAAAAATTGGCATATTACTTCAAGTTTCAGTGAATTTGGTGTGTAAATCAGAAATCCATTACTGAACCGTATCACCAAAGGAAATATTACAAAAACATAACACATCACTTTGAAAAATCTTTCGGAAACAAGATCACTTGCCAGTGTTACAAAATAGGTAATTTTGCAATACTGGAAGTATTAATAGGAGAGAAATTCCTATACTTCTAAAGGGCGATGAAATTAGTAGAACAATTATATTAATCCGAATGCGTTATCTTCATTTTCGCGAACTGACATTTTCAAATCAACGCTAATTTTCTAATACAAGTAGCATAAAAAGTGTGTATTAATACCAGAAACAAATCAGTGATTCAGATTCAATTTTTCCAATGGAACATGCAAATTGCGAAACGCGTCATGGTTGCCAATAATTTTCAACAAAAACCTTTCATGCTATGAACATAACGTTCGGATATGAATTTCAAATGAATGTGATATTCAAGACAAGTGCTATGGAGATTGAAGTAGCTACTGTTTTCATACCTGTACGTTAGGCATAATTGTGTCTGAATGGACATGATGAATGAAAAATTTCGGTCAAATCTTATGGATATATTTGGCCCTGTAGAGCATCATCATATTTACCGGTAGCAGAAGTCTATAGACAATAATAAAGCTGGTGACGATGATGAAGATGTAAGCCGCAGAACGTAGAATGAATTTCAGCCTGACCATCCTGGAACTGTGAGAAATATACGTGGCTAACTTTATTCCAAGTTAATCTTAAAATTAGATTAGGGATCAATTAAATTAAAACTATGTTTTACAGAAGTATGGCGAAGTACAGAAGATTCCGGGAAATGGGACCGCGTTTAGACACTCAAATTTGTCGTCAATTGAGGCTGTCATGTAGGCCGAAATTTCAGATATTTTCTATACCGTCACAATACAGAAAAGTTATCAGGGGAGACAGCTTCAAAAGACACATGAGTTTATCACGACCGTCCTATAGACCGTCTTTTCCGTCTTCCAGAAATTTATTTTCCATTTCAGAAATCCAATTGATATTTAACGGAGCTTTTAATGAACTTTATGAGTCAGGAAAGAAATCAGCGGAAATTTTTTAGACTTCTCAAGCCTCGTGTCAGAAGGTCAGGCTTTTATAAGGCCTAGAAACGCCTCAGACAGACAGGATTGCAACTGACAAGAACAAAAAGTAACCCAAATCAGTTCGTTAGCACACGCCAACTGATTAAAAACACAAAAAAAAATTCTGAGGGGCCCAAGAAGGAGCAATAGGAAACTTGCTTCATCAGTCTCTGTTAGCTAAGGCACCGTGCAAAATGTACTGAAGCAGAATTTCAAACTATCACTCTACAAGCAGAGTATAGATCGAATACTGTTTGAACAGGCAAGCGCAAAAAAGTCGAGTCGACCAAAGAAAACTGAGCGATGTCACTCAGCCTCCAGTGTTGTGGACTGGCGGAAAATTGCTGCTGTGCGGGCACAACCGCCAAAATGTCCGCATGTAAGCAAAAACGAAACATGACATGCCTGTGAAAATGTGTCTGTCCTTCCAGCACCAAAAACTGCTTTCTGGAATAATTTAGGGGGGTGTGACCTCGATAGAGCAGAAAAGTCCGCTCATGTTAATCGAAGAAGGGGCAATGATAAACCAACACATATATCTGAACTTATTGAAGAACAATTTGACTCCTTGGATTCATTCAACATCTGATGAATTTGGAATTACTCTGCCACAGAATTACTCCCACGCGGCCAGCCTAGTTCACAGTTGTGCAGTGATAACAGGGCTGGTTTCTGGTCCGAGGAGTTGTGGTCGCATTTTTCTTCAGAATTAACCCATTAATGCATGACGTAAATTTTTATGCACACTTAATGGTAACAATACCGAGTAAAAACAATGGTATCAGAAGGTAATAGCAATAAATTTTTTACTTACTACTAAGTGCCTCGACATTTTTGTTAAAATTGCTTATGCATGAAATATACAAACGACATAAAACAAATTTATATCTTAATTTCGATATTTAGTTCCTCACGATTTCTTCCCGTCCCACTTACGGAACACATTTATTTCAGCAACTGGTCAATAACTTTCCTTCATATTTGCTATCTGGTCCAAATTACCGTCTAACTAACGTCTAGTTTATAAAAAATTGAAGAATTTACTTTGGAATAAACGTTATGAATTGATGGGTTGAGCCATATGGACTTCAGTGTGAGAGTAAAGCCCGTTCATTCAGTCATGAAAATGTTGATGCTCTCAAGGCGGAACTCACGCAGCGCTGGGAAGACATCTCACCAGAAACTATCCATGCAACATGCGGTCAGAATACCGAGAGGTTGTAACGTGCAGTGAAGGCCAGAGGTGGATATATGTAGGGAACTTTGAGAGGAAAATGTAAACTGCAGTGCATTGCTATTATTTTAAGCGGAAAATATATGATCAACTTTGCTGTACTGTAGAGTTATTTAAATAAGTTATTGTCCACACTTCGTTTTATCAACCTGTAGAAGATAAGTCGATGTGTTCACTACCAACTGAAGCATTAATCTTCTTATAAGCTTCTCACGACATGAGTCCACAAGTGTTCAAGGCTCACAAATTATTTTGTTTTGCAGTAGAGAGCTGCGTTCGCTCACCTAGAATACTGGTGCAATGGTCAGTATATATGTATTTAAGCCCTAGTATGCATCAGAATACTCATATTCCAATGCCATAGACAATCTTCTTAGTTTGCAATTGGATCCAAAGTAGCGGCCACTTCTGCTTTGCGTTGCGTCAGTCTGAGGTTCGTTATGCTGGCAGTTACAGCTCACAACTCTATACGATGAATCAGCATTGTCGTGCACGGCTGTCCTTCGTACCTGAGGAAACGAGAAGGCCTCAAATTGTTTCCCACTGTAATCACAAGCACTGCCTAACGCTTGATGTTCTGCTAACTTCCAGGCACTACTGACTCGTGCACTTAATGACCGGCTCGGTCGAGTGTGAAATCAGCTTACTTTATCTGTTGTACTGAGCAGATAAGGATGACACGCCTGTCGAGGAGCGTGAGCCCCAATCTCTGGTTCAGCCCACTACATTGCCAAAAACCGTGACGGCTCAAATTTGTCTTCGCCATATTTTTTGCCAAAATTTGTGGCGACAACCCTCACGAATTTGAAAAGAATATTGCTATGAATATGTATACTGCGATACCGATACACGATTTGAAAACCCGTTCGTGTAATGGGTGTTAAAAACAATCAGGGGAAATACGTATGGAGGAAAATGCTTTGTATCTGTAAATAAAAAGTATTTCGTTCCGCTTGTGCAGCAGAAAACTAAAATGACCTTTGAACTAAAATACAGAGAAGTAATATTTAAATATTGTTCATAATACAGTCCAATTTTAAACCGTTATACCTTTGCTTGTTAGGAACTATCACAATAAATTAATTTTAGCCCATTCAGACCCTTTTTTTAATAAATTTTGACTGCTATGTAAATGGTGCATTCATACATGGCCATTTTACCATTTACTTTTCCCTGCAGTGAAATTTAACGAACTTCTGTGACAATTTAATCTCTGATTTCAAGTTACCTGTTATCTCAAACTCGAATTCGTATTTCCACGAACGGTGGTTTTATTTGGCGGAGAACCTCAGTTACGAATTTTTTTTTTAAACGGAGTTGGCTTCATTTGAATCAGAAATGCGAATCCTGGGTAACTTGAATATTCTAGATTGTTGGAAATGATTCTGAATATTTCTCGTGAGAGCACATGAAATAAAAGATTTTATGTTTACTGATAAACAAACAAAGCAATTAGAAACAATACAACAAATATTAACTGAACAATTTTAGACGCAAAATATTAAACTGTAAAACTGTAGGTATAAAATTCGCTGAATAAATAAGTTCGAACTTTTAGTGAAGCGTTTGAAAGCTTTTGGGCGAATGTATTAAACTCTCCTAGTGAAAATTTATGTCCAAAATAAGTTCATTTTAATTCCTAAGTGCAGACCGGTTTAGACTGAGAGTTTCATACTAAATTCAACACTTAGGATCAAATTTAGTAATTTGGATTTACAGAATCATCTAACCACATGCTTTTCCCAATTTTTGGAAGTCGAAAAATCACATTGGAAATTGTTGTGCAGTTTCAGAATTGAGAACGAAATTAAATTTGAAACTCATCCCTGAGAGACGATATTGCATGACGTGCTGTAGGCATGAGTCCACGCCCCTCCACAGCAACTGCGACCCTCTTCTCACAGTTGAACAGCCATAGAGCGCCACCAACCGGCGTTTAGATCACTTTTTATGGCTTCCGGGTCCTCCAACATAGAAATAAACCTCATATTCATCTCCCGACTTCATTATCAAAAACTCTCTTTATTTGAAAATTATGTGATGAGCTTCAAGTCAATATTTAACTCCCGAACGTTGACGGGGATGCAAACACCAGGTGGTCGCCACGGCTTGGCAGCTATTCCGGCCTTGTTAGGCCCAGGCTCGTCATCTTTCTAACTCTTTAGACTTTTAAATGCACGGCTATGTCTTGGCGCTGTGACAACTGTTCGTTCTCTTGGTCAAATGTTTCTATTCAGTGGCAATGAGAGACTGCCTGTAATATCGTAGTAGACTGAATACTGCCAAAATATATTGGAAAATATAATTACTAAGTTACGACTCTTAGAAGTGAATGTAAATCAACGTTTTAGAGTATGACGCCTTCTTAACTCCACCTCCAACATATTGGCTTTGCTTGAGTTAGTTTGCAAGAGTGAATTTGACTAAATAGAAAACACTTGACGCATATCTTGCGCTAGATTCTTCAGGATGTAACCAAAGAAATTAATTGTAATTTTGACTCAATGCTATTTTTTCATTTTTCACCTTGATTTATGCCGTTGAATAGAATAAAACAAGTAGAATATGATTTCATTAAATTTATTTTTCAACAAAATCGTTCGAACGTCTATCCAATTATTTTTTATCGCTTCCATGAGGAAACCCCACAATTTTTCTTTCAATTAATGCATGTAAATTTGTACACATCTGATTCAATGTCTGGAACCTGTATACTCCTTTTTTGAACAATTTTGTGATTTGTGTAGCCCGCTATTTTAATATCGTTCTTCTGTTAAACTTGTGTCAATGATGCAAAAACCTTGAAACTAGGGATGGTACGAATAGATATTGTCTATTCATATTTCACAGTTCAACTTCAATAAACAATGGAATCCGGACATGATGAACACGAAAACGATATCAACAATATTGTAAGTGTCGCCCTCTTTCCTATACGCTAACGGTAAAGGCTTGGGGCCGCCATATAATTTTTAAACACTGCTGAAGTTTCTAGCATAAAATACACTGAATAAAAACTCTTAGCGGTGCTTTCGAGCCAGGTGCACTCATGCTCAGTCTCACGATGTCACAGTTTTTACCTCCTACGCGGAGTGTTTGTTTACTTATCAAAATTAACGCAGTTTAGCGGGAGACTTTAGGCCGTTTTTCACAGCGGTGATAGTTTTTGACGTATTCTGGCAGTTGTGAGCAGATTATCTCTATGAGCGAGAAATTGACTAACGGCCACTAGTGGAATTCGGCAGTAATTTTCCTCGGCAGCACGGTTCGATCGTCACTAAAACGGTCTTAGCGATTGCACCCCTGCGTTGCTACTACGCTGCTGGCCAGTGAGCTCTGCGCTGATTTCTAGAAAGGTTGACTAGCAATACACATCAATTAGTTGTACATTCAATGTGGGTCGAACTTTGGTACATAAGAAAATATTGACGAGGAAAGTCCACACTGACTTCTCAGACGACTTTCATGGACAACTATTAAGAGATTTCCTGTATGCCTAAAATCGAATGAGGTTTTCTGTGTATCATACGTACACATTTAAAAGTTAGTTTACCAAGAAGATAAAGTGATTTTATCACAAGTTAAAGTTATGCTCATTATAGTGAATTATTCATTATATACTGATATCAATTATACAAACATGAGCAATGAAAGTTTTCCTTCAATTTATGAATAGGACACTTGTCTTTAATGTGATATCTTTGAAATGTTTCTGAACGTCAATGGTGCTAGTAGAACAATTTTCGAATTGAAAGGACCTTTGCAGCAAATAATGGTAGCGTTTTAAGCAAGATTCCTCAGGCTCTTGACTCGACTATTTACAATTCTGATGTTTTAATAAATATTTTGTCCCACGGATTTCAAAATCTCATTGCAAAATCATCTTTTGTTTGTGTAGTAACGAAGCATTTTGTTCGTTTTGAGCCAAGCGAGGTAATTATTTGTACAGTAGTTGAGATATTTACACAGCGAAATGTTATCAGAGGACGCAAAACTTAACTGAATTTTTTTTTCTTGAGTTTATTGACGTCCAAGAACGGAATTCTTTCGCTCTTTGATCTTGTAGAAATCGTTATCGAGATGCGCTTGGGCGGCCAACAAATGGCTTGAGCTGATTAGTGAGGGGAAGAGGACCGTTAGATCAGTCTCATTTTTTTAGATATCAATTGTTGAAGCAATTCGTGATGTTGCATCAGTATTTGTTGGAGCTAAATAAAAGTTCGAAAAAGAACCTCAAATCCCTTTATAAGAACTCGACAATTTAGAAAGTAAAAGATTTCTCTTTTGCAGTGATAAAATTATTTTTAATTGCGCGAAATGTTGACTGAAAATTATCTACTCATACTCTACGTATAAGAACGTTTTCTTTCGTTCTTTAATATCATTTGTATGTACTTCAGGTTTCACATTATTCATGGGAACTACCTTCGGATAAATATTAGCAAACTGTTTACTTTCAAACATCACCATATTATAAGTATAACTTTTGATACGTTCTAGAACTATTCTAACAGTGACAGGGAATATTTCACAAAGCGAAAAATAGAAGATCACAGTAAACAGACTAATGCCCGGCGACGATCCTTCACTAGGTGGTGACTCCCTCCTAGCACCGTTCTCCCCTTCGAAATAGAATGTAGAAGGAACGAGAAACTCTTGCAACGTGGACTTATACCGAGCAACAATAGTCATGCAGAACAACTTAAGCAGCGTTGACGACAACCTTCTTTGGAGGATCCTCTGGTGCCGCTACGGAAAGAAAACGCGTTACGAATGCAGCTCTTGGTATGCGTGTGCACTTTCACACATTGTTTATGGGGAACGATTGCGCTGTTCGAATAAAATTCCCACTACCTCAGACGTTTGAGGCTCCAAGGCGCAGAGCAATGTGCGTGTACTTTTGTGACTCTGAAAATAATTGGAAGTATTAATTATTAGTCAACGTTTTTTAATTTTCTTGGAATTACCCGGCATTTCGAAGCGTTCTTTAGTGGTTTTCGTCCATGAGAACACTGCACCGAAAAAATGTTACTTAGTGAAAACTGCGTGCTTCAATGCGAATCGAACTCGATTTGAGGTTTGCCTCTCTTATTGTTGTCTGAATTTCCGACGTCTCACAATCAAATCTTGCAACAAAATTTTGACATAAACAACATATCATTTGTTACTGAAGATTTCTGATCACACAACAATTTGAAAAAACTTCTGTACCAGTTCTGATTCTTCGATGATCAGGAACACATTGAACTAACAGTGTAGAAAGTATTTAAACGGGAAAGCAGAAATAATAACGTGAATCATTATTTTGAAATAATCACTAGCCGTAATTCTTTTCGCTAACCCCAGCCAGCAGAATTTCAGGACTTCGCGCTTGTGACGCAAACAACGTCGAATACGAAAACAAACAAAAAAATGGCGAGAGTTTGCGCAAGTGCGTTGAAGATATCATTCGCTTAAGGCAGACAAATTTTATGAGCCTGCGTTGGAGAGCAGCCTGCTCATTTGCATGGCGGTTCTACAGTACTTCTGAGCCCACCGGAATTGCACTACTTATTCCAGCAGTAAGCCTTCCAGTGCAGCGCAAATGCAAGTAATCTTCGACGTAGCTTTTATTCAAGAGTCTTGTGCGGTAAGTTACGTTCGCCTCACCATCTGAATGCATTAAAATAATCGGCCAGATATGTACATGGATTCTTTTAAATATATATATTTGACATTATATGAAGCGTATGTATTGTTTCTCTATTTTATTTCCATGTCAGGTTATATCCTCTCAAACATATTTTGCTGCGCTGCCATGGGGTATTGAGAACAATGAACTCCACGAACTGCGACGTCGGCCAGCGTCAGTTCTTGAACTGTAGTAAAGTGTGAAAGAAAAAAGTACTTTTGTTCAACTCGGGCTCGAAGTTTGTCGTGGATGAAGTGAATACCGTGAGGTTGTCCTACTCTACTCCTCAGCGTCGCTATCTTCGTCAAGATGCAATTTCATAGTCTCTCTTCAGCGCTATCGGTGTCCTTCCAGCGCTTGATACTTTAAAAGCGTAAGTTGAAATTGTCACTGAAAACTTGAAGCTCGTCTTCGTCTGAAACGTGTTTCTGCAACCAAACATTATATCGTGTACTATGTGAAAATCAACGATACTATGTAGTATGTAATTACGCAGTTCCTGGCTGGGAGATTAGTGGCTTCAGCAGCATTTCTCTGGCACAAGTCATTGCGCACAATTCAAATCAGAATGTAAGCGACATCATTGGCATGGCGGAATGTAAGCGACATTATTGGCATAGCGGAATGTAAGCGACATCATTGGCAAAGCGGAGTGTAAGCGACATTATTAGCATAGCGGAATGTAAGCGACATCATTGGCATAGCGGAATGTAAGCGACATTATTGGCATAGCGGAATGTAAGCGAATTGAAATCATCATAGCGAAATCTAAAGCGAAAAACTCTAATTTCAAACTGAACGTGGTAGTATTCTTGCTTGAATAGCACATGATATAGTGCAGTAGGTGTAATCAAGAATCAGTCAGTATGTTATCTCTGCACTGAGGTGATCGCTGACACCTTTTTTTATTAAAACATTAATTATTCTAAGGATTCACTCTCCCTTTTCGAGCAGGCTGATCATCAGATCATATCTACTACTGAAGGACTCGCAGTGCGAGTCCCTCACTTACCTCGCGGGTCATGAGACAGATTCAGCTCTTTCTG
>VOMN01031041.1:0-18135 GCA_014899125.1 Orchestia grillus
TGCCAAAACGTTCAAATTTTATTAAAGATGAATTTTAGACCTGTTATCTTTGCTATTTCATTTGCTCTATAGATGCAGCATTGTCAACCAAAATATTAGGGCCAATGTAGTTGGCTTCCTATGCTAGTTGAAGGAAAGGTTTTCTAAACAGAATGCAGCATGCCTGGCCTACAGTTTCTTGCATTCCTGCATCACGTTGCCTGATGTCATGAAGGCATTAGCTCTTGTACACTATTTATGTATAGAAATAGGCCTCTTTTGCCTCACTATCGTTAAACGGCAGAGGGAAATGGTCTCATTTAACAGCTCGCAGATATGCAAAAGCACACCATGCACACAAAGCGGCGGCATCCAGTGTGGCCCGGGTGTGAAGGCCCAAACATCTCCAAGGTATCCAAGAAAACTGACGTAGATACTCGTACACAGCAACCAGATCTTCCATCGTCTGCACGAGGGCATTTTTAGTATCATGTGACACTTGGTCGTCGTTCTGCTCTATATCCTGATAGTGCCTCCTTGATCTGGTCAGGAAAATACAAAAAAATTGTTGGGCGATCTTCTACAATATAATAAACATCACCCAGTCTGGTGTTTTGTCTATTAACACGACATTGACGGCATTCCACCATTGCAGCACAAACTGGTCGAACTTTGCGGTGTGTGGCTTCCTTGCAACTTGAGTGTAGCTTTTTACTTGTCATTGTAGACCCTCCTGTCATGATGGATATTCCGAAAATGATATAATAAGGGGTGACAACTGCTTCAGTAAAAGAATTGATCTTCTAAATGTTCCTCTTTGCTTCTATGATTTAAAACGCAAACAACAAATTCCTACGTGCACTTGCATTCGTGTAATCCAGCTACACGTAGCGCCCGGCTGCTCAGCAGTCAACCCACGTTCCTGCACACGCTAAGCCCGCAACGCCTGTCGCACCAGCTCACAGCCCTCCAATTTCCCATTCGAGATCGTCTCTAGCCTCACTCGGTTCACGTTACTCACTACGAGTGAACTTCCAACTGCCCAGGACTTTGCGATACTTCAGAGATTGCCGCTGCTCATCCACAGCGCACTAATTCGCACATTAACGAGGAAAAGGCGAGGCTGAAGCTAGAGTGACACTCTTGCACCTCCATAAACGGTTGCTTACGCCGTACTGCCGCTCCGGCCACGCATGTATCCGGGCTTACCAGGTCATACCTACGATCGAAATTTCCTTAATTTTGCAGTGCCCCAGCTCTTCCGTTTTCTTACGAAACTCACGTCTGCGAGTACTACAACTTGTAATCACTCGAGTACGCAGGACGTCGTCACATGAACCGTGTCTCGCTCCCCACCATACCGACGTTCTCTGATGTCCCTCAAATGCCTCGGCATGCCGTCTACAAGCAAGACATGCTGAGGCACAACACTGATGACTACCAGGCGTCCAGTGCTTCGTGCACGAGGGCAGTGAAGGCTTCACCTACACCTCGCCACCAATAGCAAAACTATTTTTGCAGTCGTCAACCTCCCAGAGGTGGATATCGAACGGCAGTCGCCTACGGTACCGAATGATACTGTTTGACCGGACCGAGCCAACTTCAGTCTCCATCCGAGGCGTCGCGTTGTACCCAAACTCCCTCATAAGGGATTTTTTTCTTGCCGCGATCCTCTTGGTCGTTCAGAGATTTCTCTCAACGATTCCGTCGCTACTCAGAGCATACGCAGCCCTAAATCGCAGAGCAATCCCCAATTCGTTAGCAAACTACCCTACAGCCGCCGAAAGAAATACCGTCGAATTGTCTAACAACAACTTATCACACGGCCGACCTTCAAACACGATCTCGCGCAAGTGAGCAACAAGCATGAGCCGACTAATGCGGTAGCATCCGCCAAATGGCTAAACGCGAGGGTCCATAGTCTTCCATGGACAAGTAGAGCTGAACGCTTTAGTAGGTTTCATCAGTTACACCTCGATGCTGGCTCTCGTCCACAGCAAGACAATTTCGCTCTACGAGGGTCGCGCAACGAGGTTCTCTCGCAATGCGGGATCGATCTGCTGACAGGCCTCGCACCTTGTCAGTTAATGTTTGACCTAATCTCGTAACTGATCACTACGGATCTGCTGAGCAAGGTTAAACGACCGGTCGATACTCAAATTGTGCATCAGGTGAGCCGCCCAAATAGCGTCCTCCAGACTTTCCACTGGCAAGCACTGCAAACACCTCTGCAATCTCTTCACCAATCTTGCAGTGTCCAAGTCACCTCTTGAATACCCTAATCATCTTCTCGATCGTCAAAACGAACCGAACAGTCACTGTCAGACCATGCTCGGTAATCGTCTCATGAATCACTCCGAGGCGACGCTTCTCAAGCATCTCCGCCGCGCTCCTTATGCGAACACGTTTGAGCCTGTCGATGATATCATCCACTCACTTGACGACTGTCAGGGGATTAAAAGGTAACCGTGAAGGCCAGAAGCCCCATGCTATCACCAAATTGCTCCCCCGCACAGGTCTCCAACTCGGCCACATTAATGTGCAGACGGTCTGACTCTTTGTGGACCCATGACGCATCCTCCACAATGCAGCCATCGACCTCCAAGACCACACCGATCCTCAGAAGCTGGTATCCGTCCACACGGTCGCCACACAAGAGGGATCAATGCGCCACTCCCCCCTCCTCCCGTTCAACAGAATTTTCGTGACTAGCCCGCGCCAACAGTTCACCACTCACCAACGAAAGTGCTGACTAAGCCGCTGACCAGGTCGTTCCAGCAGTTGCTGCACTTCAGGCGCTTCGAAAAACTCTAGCATGGGCACAACCACCCGGCCACCGAATAGTGACCGACCAGCTGGCCGCACAAGGAAAGCTGCCTTCCCTTCAGTAATCCTGCGTGCACCGATTTTTTTCAGAGAGTGCAGTTCCTGTCGACATCGGGAGACTCCTGTTAGGACATTTCCTCAACGAAATTTTTAACATTCGACTTCCATCGAGGGCATCAGGTTCTTCCGTCACAAACCCGTATTTAGCCAATGCTGTCGAAGCTTCTGTGTACTAATAACGGACTCCTGAACCACTATATAATCCATGTAATGATCACTTGCTCGATAAACCCGGTGTTCCAACGAAACATCAGGACCAAGAATTATTGTAATAATTTGAGACGAACACGAGAGGCCAAACCCCAATCGTGTCAAAGCATAAGGCATCTCCTTATACTCTACGACCTGGAACTTTGAACTTTCACAGGTTTTCGGAAACGTGGATTTGCAGGTACACAGACTTAAGATCAACGACCTTAAACTCGCCACGCAGTTGCCACCATTGAAATGCGCTCATTGAATTGCACCACCATGCTTTCATCCTGCTCCTCACAGAAGTACTAGTTGCCACAAGTTGAAATTGAAAGTACTCTTCGTCACTTGTGTGCTCTGTTTTTTCCGTTACTAACTCCTTCTTACCTTGCTTTACCGTCACCTCTTTCCATTTCATTGCCTTCAATTTTTAGTTCTCCAGCATTTCGTCAGCTGTCGACATCTGGGCTTCTGGGTTGAGCCGAGATCAGACTGACTTTTGACTTGCGCTCGGATCAGATTCGATTGGGCTTTTAGCAAATCGAGTTGTTCTAAGCTATTCTCATATCCAAAGGATGGCTGAGAAGTGACGTGGGTTGAGTAACACTATCCACTCAAGGGAATAGAGATTCAGTTGTGTATGCTAAGCTTCATTGGTCGCAGACACTCACCAGACAGAGCTTCAGAAGTGTCAAAGGTAGAAGTTGTTGGTTATGCTTTAGGGTGGTTCTTGCATGGCCTAATTGGTTGCTGCTGTTGCCTAATCGTCATAGGGCATTTGTTCTCCGTGTTTTACAGAGAAAGATGTACCTGAATCCAGGGTACTCATCTGTGATACCATGAGTGCTAGCTCCTTTTTACGCAGTTCTGCAGCACTAGAAGCAGGGGTTAGTAGGATCTTTTTGCTTTCAAATAAAGCCGTATTTGGCCAGTTTGTCCCAAATTGTTTGGCTGCCTCCCAAATGGACATACCTTGTCCCACCAAATCCTTGTCAGCATTCACTAGTGCTAATGTGCTAGAAACACTATGTTTCTATGCTTTAACTTGCACTTATTTGAAACTTTCTTGAGAATAGACTAATCTTGAACAATGACTGAAATAGTAAGCATGTAACATTAGTAGCACAAAACAGAATATGAATAGTAATAAAGAGCATATGGGACGTGCTAAGATACCTGTAATAAGTGAGAAACACTGAAAACCTTTGGGGTAGGTAATTCATCATATTAGGTTGATGCACTGCTGTGAGTCATCATAATTTTTTTCTTATGGGGTGAATGATATCCACCAATTACTTCAAACTTATTTTTCTAATCATGAAACCATATAATTAAATTATTTTCCTATGTAGCCACCAATTTTGAGATTCGTATTTTCTTAACAGTAGCAACAGGTCAAAGTTTTGTGGAACTTTGATCCCTAGTTGAAAAAGTTGTTTATGAGTGATTTTTGCATAACCTTTTTTGACATGCTATGAGAAAATTATTATGGTGTTGTTGCTGTTTGTCTCCCGTAGGTGAGATAAAATTGTTATCTGCTTACTTAGATGATGGAACAACAACCAATAGTAAGGAGCATGAAATTCTGTCTGTTACAAATTCACCATTGAGAATTATGTACAGCTAAAGTTGGCCCAAAATATTACGAACTAATTTTTGGGAAGTCTGAACTATACAATGATGTAATCACGGAAATGAGCTAAACTATGGTACATGGAACTTAAAGATAATACGCCCTAGAAAAGGAGGGTACCCTAGGAATTCGTATACTGACCAATGAATTATGGGAGGAAAAATTACAAGGAAAGAGAATTCAAGATAAAACTATCAGAGCATGGACAGGTGATGATAAAACACAGCTGGAGTACTGAAAAATTTAATTTAAGAATTTAATTTAATTACCTGTCCTGTTGAGTAGGTGGGGAACTAAATGAAATGAACTTGAGGTACTTGAGTATCCATCATTCAAGTGTGAGCATGTATTATATTAAACCAACAAAGCATAAAAATACATACTACAAGCACAATTGTATGCAAATAAGGCATCTCAAAACTATATCATAACTGAAATGGAAAATGAGCATTTACAAGTTATGTTATAAAAGTAAATAATACGTATAAAGTAGTTCGGCACATTCCCTACATATGAATACATATACCTAATCTGTTCCATAATAGGTATTGAATCCTAATTCGGCGACACTTTTGTGCTTTGAAGTTATATTCGTTCCAGTCACTTTTACTTTTTCTTTTTACTCTGCACAATGGTCTTTGTTAACATTTATAATTCATATAGAGTGTTTTCGGTAACCACAGATAAAAAAGTGTTGGTGCGCAGGCAAACCATCACGCAACACTGGTTCGATGGTACACCAGTGGCCCAATACGTAGGCAACATGTTAAACCAAAATTGTTCAAAGAATGGAACACAACATTCATCTATCTTAACTCAAAAAACATAAAATAAAATTTATTCACAAATGAAGCAGAAAATAAGAACTCAAATTACTAAAAAACTTGCACTATTTGTTACAAAGCAACGAAGATCTGAATGGTATGAAAAAATAAATGACGAGCATAAACAACACAATAATACAACATGAATGCAATAAAATATTTACTCTGTGACTTAGCAAAAAATAGTCCCAAACACACATACCAGTGCAGCTTACTAATTAACAACTAACACAGAAATGATCTGAGAAATCTTTGATTGTAATCCTTGATAGTTATAAATAATGATATTTATTGGCAACACTGCTAAGAATTATTAACACTTGAAATAATTTTGCTATAATGCACACTAAATAAGATAAATAGACATAAGAGAAGCATTGAAGGTGGCACTACCAAAGTAGCTATTATAACCCCCAGTTTCAGGGTTCAAAGAATGCACTAATTTTAAAAACCTTTAGACA
Source organism: Orchestia grillus (assembly GCA_014899125.1). NCBI lineage: Eukaryota > Metazoa > Arthropoda > Malacostraca > Amphipoda > Talitridae > Orchestia > Orchestia grillus. The sequence goes on from VOMN01031041.1 coordinate 5,976, forward strand.
CAAATTTGTATGTTTCATTGGTAAAATCAGATTTTTGATACTTACTGTTGATATTAAAAAATGCATTGCATCGACATACCCTGAATAGCTGACGACGGCGATTCATGTAGGTCGACGCTATGAGTTTTTTCAAGTCATGCTAAATTAAGACTGGTACATTTTGTTACTGTGAAGATTTTTTTAAAGGTATGAATATGCAAATGATGTATACACCCGCGCGATCTACTCCAGAGAGGCACTTTTAGGTAACCTCACTTGTAGATAAGCCTTTAGGACTTTCATTTTGGTACACATTGCTTTTTCCAGTTTTTACACTTTCTTTGCTATTCCTATTTGTTTTTTTTTTCTGTTGCTTCTTAAGTTGTTTTTATGCATAGGGATTCCAGTGTACAAATATACTTGTATGTAGCTTCTACATTTTCAACAGTCCATGCAAAATGGTCCCTTATTGTCTTTACTTTCTTTGGATGGCATTTCATAAGGGTATTGAACTTGGAACTAATGAATGATCTAATCAAATCTATCACAAATGGTTCTAAGTGTTCATCATGATAGTGTCTGAAAAGTCACCGTGCATATTCTTTTTTCCCTTAGGGGTTATATGATGGGCTAAGGTGTGTCTATCTTATGGGATTGAGACTGGCATCCCCAGGAGGCCATTGTTAAGTTATTTTAGCTTCAGTTAGGCCTTCAGGACATCTATCTTTCATGCCCACTTTGTTAGTTTATATTTTTATGCACCCTTCGCTGATAATTCTATATTTTTTCTTCCTCTTCGTTTTTAGCTTGCTACATCTATACTCCGGGGATCTTGTGTGGGATCACACTGTTTACATTGATTCCCTATTTTTCAATGTTCATACTTAATGGTAACTTCTTTCAGTGCAAGATATTTTGAGTTACTAAAGCACTGATATCCTTAATACTAATACTACTTTCTGTTTGCTATTTCGATTGGGTATCTCTTGGAGAAACATTCGATTGCTTAGGCTTAGCAATTTGGTTTGTACATTGTCTTACCCATTACTCACAATGTGATGGAGCAGCATTCTAAAATTGCACCCTTTTAAAATTTTTCTTTCAACCTCCATTTCAGTTTAGTGTGGATTTATAGCGTCATGTTCATCTCATTGCAATAGTGCTTTACACAATTTATGCTTTCAGTGTTAAGTTTCTTAGAATAAGTTTCAAAACAGTTGAGTTTAATTAGTCTCATTAACTAAATCATACAGTCTAAGATATGCTACAGCTGATGAAGCTGCTAGTCAGAAGCAGTTGCTACCATCAATCAAGGAAATTTCACCTGAAATGCTGCACTACAACTTAACATTAACATGGGCTTGACTCTATAGCTACTTGAAAAACTGAGGCTCGTTCTTATATTGACTGCAGTGTGTTGATATGTTGATAGTAGAATATTGTGGTGCCCATTTGGAAGGAAGTGCATGAATCTTGTCCACTCTGCAAAAAGAACAAGCATTGACATTTGGAAATTTTTTGGTTCAATGATGAGCCTATCATCATCTCTGTTTGGATAAACTGATTCAACTGTCAAATTTTATCAAATAAAAATTCAGCAGAAATTTTTAAGCATCAAGATTTTTTATAAATACTTGAACTTTTTTGTGCCGTATCTAGCATTAGCATGATAGGAAAAATTTTCTTCTGCAACTTATTCAGTAACAAGGTCACCCTCTGCATGGATAAATTACTTAGAAATGTGTGAGGAAAGTGCTGTGCTGCAACTTTGGATGAGGAGTAACTTCATTAATTTTTTCAACAAGGTTAAGCTACTTCACACTATCAGGTTAATGAGAAATCTACTGAATATTAATTTCTCCAATTGATGGATAGATCAAGAAATTCCTCTTGGGGAATCACCAAGTGGTGATTCCCCAACCTCCCCCTGCATGATTTTTCCGTGTGGCTGTATAAGATGTAAAGTGTATGTCATTGGGCCCTAAGGTAACCTTTCACAACATGAGGAAAGAAGCCATGGTCTATAGCAAGGTCAGAGTAAAAATTGTGCAAAGCATCGATTTGGTTCTGCTTGTGAAGGTGATTGAAGCTTGTTGAAAAAAGAGATTTGCTGATGTGAAGATACAGTGCTAGTCTTTGTGACTCTGGAATGTGTTGTCCTCTTTGCTGATCATAATTTTGTGAAAAAATAGTTTCTTATGAAATTTTTTATTAGTTTTGATTGTATTGTGATTTACTTCATTGCATTTGATTCAATTTTCACAGGTTTCCTTACATTCTTCATAGAGAATGAGAAATATGGTATGGGGAATAAAATTTGTTACCTACCACATTCATTTTGCATTCCTATGCTCATAAGAAAGAAATGTTGAAAATATATCAAGGGTTCAGCCATAAGTTTAAAATTTTATAATTTTGCAGAATATTTTGAATACAGTGATAAGTTTCCCTTGACTGCAAACTTTAATTCTCAAGAAAACTCATATTCTGGAACTCCATACTTGTGTGTGAGTGCATAACTTCTTGCATGAAGATATGTTTGTTTGTAGATTTTTGATAACACTACAAGTTGCAATTCATTTCATGAAAATTTGGTCAGAACCACTGCTCTAGCCATAGTGTGACTGCACTGTACTTGTAATGCCTTACCAGTTAAAACCATTTGTCTTTCTCACTCACACAGGTGTCAGCTGTGGAAGGAGCTGTGAAGGTGCAGGGTAGCAGTGGAGTAGCTGCAGCATGGGGTGTGCTTCACTACCTCAAACAGTACTGCAACTGCCACATTTCCTGGGATGGTGACCAGCTTGCACTGCCTCAATCACTGCCTAATGCTAGCTTCACTATCACATCCAAGGACAAGTACAGTGCTTTTTTGTTTGAGTGCCTCAATTTCTTTCCTCATTATTAAGGTCATTGCATACTGTACATGATTGTAGGATGAAGTATAAAATTCAACTTTGTGTGGTAGGTATGGTTGCTAAAACTAAAAGTTAGTGATTATAATGAGTAATTTAGTTGTAGAGTAATTCCAAGAGAAATGTACTGTGAATACAGTTGTGGCAAAAGAAGTTTTTTTCACATAGGTAATTCTTCTGACTAATGTACAAGACTGCTTCTGTGATAACAGTTCAATTGTTATTTTTGCCAAATCAAAATCCACTGAAATATAATATGCTGAGATAAATCTATTGAGATTAACTATATTAATTGACCGATTATAAGTGAGCTTCTTGATAAGTAATAGTTACTACTTTGTGTCAAGAGTAATAATTTAATTATAAACTGATTTTATATCTAATTTTAATCTATAATATATCAATTTTTTCACAACTTATATCAGTATGTATTAAAATTAAGTAAGTACAGAAATATAGCTCATACAGTTATACTGAACATTTAGCTGTTTCAATTTCAGTAGATTTAATGAGTTTTTGGTTTCATATTATTTGAGTTGGGCAAACTAGAAGACAGAACTATACCCATCGGTTACCCAGCACTTGTCTGAGCTGAAGTGTAACCTTGTGCAGTGCTCTACTTCAGGCAAACATGTTTTTGTGCTTTGGCACGTGATCAATCATGAACTGAACATGTTAAATATTCCTAGTTCCTTGTTCTGAACAAGGTAAAAGTTCAACTAAATTAAATGCATTTAATAATCTTCTTTGATATTGAACTGATGGAAATAAAACTTGCATAACAGTTGAAACCTTACATAAGGAGCAACTTCCATAATTTGGTTATGACTTACATTTTTGAGTTGACAAGTTTCCTTTGATAATGCCATTTTGCAAGGAATAAAATGACCCACCTGTGGGCCATGTTACAGGAAATGTTAGTGGCTAAAAAAATACTATCCTTAAAAGCTTGCCATAGGCTGTAGATGTCCCTTTTCTTTTCCCCTTTACAAATTGTTTAGTTACCATGAACAGTGTATCAGGCAAAGAAGGGTTAGGAAATTTTTAAATTTTTAGTTCATGTGGGTTTTCACTTGTTGTTTTGATATGGTAGGTCTGGAACGTCATGTTGGTTGAATTTGATTTCAGATATCAGCCACAGTGGTTTCAGGCATAATTCCAGATGGCTCATGTGTATACTTGAAGACATCTGTGAATGGGCTAAATTGAGGCATTGAGGTTACAAGTCATCCTTAAAGGGCTTAGAGCTATGTTGAATTCTAAAGTGATTAAAAGTAGAACCTAGATATTTATGAGCATTTAATCGCTGTTTAAGAATGATTCTAGTCATGCCAATGTAACTCATATTAAGAGACATGTATTCTCCCTGTTACATTTAAACTGATAAATCCCACTGGTCCCGTCTAGATCACTCTTGACTGACTTAGAAATATTATTCCTAACAAGGTCACTGATTTTCATTTTTTTGCAGTATGTATATGCAAGGTTTGATTCGCATATCCTTATCTACTGGTTTAACACAAGCTTTTATGTTTGTACACACTCTTTTATCTATTTTATAATTTCAATGCATTTTGTTTTCATAAAATGCATTGATATATCAAAGATATTTTAGCCAGTCTGAGTGCCTCTGCTGAAAATTCCATTCAGGAAATCATTTATCTTTTTATGAACCAATGAATTGGTAAAAAGGTTGTTGAGGAGTAGATGCTTGATTCTAAGTACTTCAGAATCAAAGTTTGCCCTGGTACTACACACACTCTAAGCTCCATTAAACAATGGATAAATGTCTTAATTTTAAGTCCGAGGAGCCTCCCAATCATAATGGATAGTTTCCCCTGTATGGGTAGGCTTAATATAGATGGGTCTTTCAAATGAGTGACCGGAAGCATCAACTTACACTTCAAGAAATGGCCATATGCCCTGCACCCCAATGCCACATGTATACCCTAACATTGAATTTTCCATCACCAACCTCCTTAATGTCTCCAATTGCACAATGCTTTCTACCTAAACAAAAATGTCATTCACATGTCTTTAGTACAAATACTGCTTAACTGGCATCACATTCAAAACCAAGTTTGCTTCATAACGCATGGAAAAATTTACAAATGTAGGTCTTAAAGGGGAATGCATGGCAATGCCATCATTTTGGTGGTCAGTATGCCAAAAAGGAGCCTCAGTTGTACATATTTAAAGGAATTACTTCAATAGATGACGAGGAAATGAGCTAGGTGACAAAAGGCTCTCATTGTTGTAAAAACATTCCTAAATTATTTCAATGGTGTCACTAACATGGACATTGGTAGACAATGATTTAACCTTGCTCTCCTTTATCAGAATTTGGTCATACTGTGTTGAAATGTTATTACACATCAAATTCTTGGTACTCAAGACAAGGTTTGATAGTGTATCTTTCTGGATAGGAGATTGTGTTTTTGATCTAGGAGTACATTTTCAATAGATTACACATACACAGTTTTTTCTTATATGATAGTGAGGTTCTTGTTTCAAGTTTTCATGTAAATTATTAGTAGATGAAGTTCCTACTGAACCATTTTTTTACGTTTCCTGAGGATCTCTTTAGATTATTTTTCAACATTTTCCTAGTTGATTTCCGCACTTTTGGTGTTCCTGCAGTTTGAGAAAGGACTTGTCCAGGCTTATTATTGTTTTTCTAGTGTTTGATTCAAGATTCTCTAGACCCGCATTTAAGAGCGTTTGTGATGTCACCTGGCCCCTAAGGGGCTCACGATAAGCAATTTAGGTAGATTAGTTATGTTTGTTTATCATATGCTATCATATACTGTCCTCCCCAGGAGCACTGTTAGGGTGCTTCAGCAGCAAATAAACATTTGGAATTCCTATCTTTTGTGCTCACTTTACTTATTTTAAATTTTGCACCTTTTTTGCTATTTCTTCATCATCTTTTTGTCATTATTTTTAATTTTCTGTTGCCATGTATCTTATGGAAATGTGCACAGATTTTCTGTTCTCTGTAGTCCATACTAAATGGTCCCTTCATTTTCTGCTGGGTTTCTAAAGTGCTGCAATCTATGAGTACTAAATACTTCTGTGTTTTCAAATGGTTGGCCTGTTTACATAACTCAGAAATTGTTTTTATTCATTATCATGTCTTCAGCCATTACCAAGTATCAATGAAAATATTAGGAATGCTCATTAATATCGAAATTACTTGTAAAATGGAAAATAATACAATTGAGTCCAATCATATTAAAATGCAACAATTAAAATTTAACAGTTCTATACGCAGCATATGTGACCTGTGAAGCTCACCCATACATCTTAGGTGCTTATTAGACTCTTGAAGAACTCGTTATAGATACTCAGGAACTCATACACGCTGAGGAACTAGTTATGCGCTTTCAAGAGCTCGTTAAACGCTCTCAAGAGCTCGTTAAACGCTCTCAAGAGCTCGTTATACGCTCTCAAGAGCTCGTTATGCGTTCTCGAGAGCTCGTTATACGCTCTCCAGAGCGCGTTATACGCTCTCAAGAGCTCGTTATACGCTCTCAAAAGCTCATTATACGCTCTCAAAAGCTCGTTATACGTTCTCAAGAGCTCGTTATACGCTCTTAAGAGCTCGTTATACGCCTTCAAGAGCTCGTTATACGCCTTCAAGAGCTCGTTATACGCTCTCATGAGCTCATACGCGTTCGAGGGCTCGTTATACGCGTTTGAAAGCTCGTTATACGCGTTCGAGGGCTCGTTATACCCGTTTGAGGGCTCGTTATACCCGTTCGAGGGCTCGTTATACCTGTTCGAGGGCTCGTTATACCCGTTCGAGGGCTCGTTATACCCGTTCGAGGGCTCGTTTTACGCGTTCGAGGGCTCGTTATACGCGTTCGAGGGTTCGTTATACGCGATCGAGGGCTCGTTATACGCGATCGAGGGCTCGTTATGCGCATTCGAGGGCTTATACGCGTTTAATGCGTGTTTGAAAGCTCGGTATGCTTGCTAGATTGCTCGTTAGGCGGCTCAAGAGCATGTTATGCGCACTCAAGAACTCGCTTGCGTTAGAGTCTAACGCAAGCTTCTGACTTTTATGAGCTCCCAATCGTCTAACGGTTAGACGATCGGGAGCTCATAAAAGTCCCTTGAGAGCGCATAAAAGTCCCTCGAGAGCACATAAAAGGCCCTCGAGAGCACATAAAAGGCCCTCGAGAGCACATAAAAGGCCCTCGAGAGCTCTTTAATAAAAGCCTTTTTGAGCCCTGTACAGTCCATCAGGATCTCATTTATATTCTTTAGAAACTTGTTAGATACTTACCGTGTGAAATTCATCAGCATGCGCGATTTTTCTTTATAGAGGATCTCGTCAGATGACTGCTAAGGAGACCGTCTGGTAACATTACCACTTTTTTTGTATGGAATGGATTGCTTTCCATTTTAGCGCACTTGTGTAACTCGATAAAAGAAACGCATATTACTGGTATCATTTTTTCAATTTCTCAAACAAAAAACAATATAAACATATTTTTGTACAATTTTCAAAAAATATCAAATCGAGCGTTTTTTACACTAGAACGATGTGGTCAGTTGTGTTTTGTGCATTTCAGTGTAAAAAAAATATGAAATAGTAACCAACAAATAACAAAAAGTTTCGGTCAAGGAAAGTAATAGCTGGGTGCCTAATCCAAATCTGATCACAGATTTGCTCTATTACATCATATTTTTGTACTATCACCATACCCAAATTTATATAGTTGTCTCCAATTATTAACTTGTCTCTCTCCTCATTTATTGCAGGTTACTCAATATAATTAAGGTGACAGTTAAAATATCATTTTTTATGTCTTATTGTTAGGCATATACAGAGAAATTTCTCATGCAACATTGGGCATGTTTTTGTTTTCTTTAGCATGTCCAATGAAAATGTTATACAGTTGATTTTCAACCTGCTTTGTAAATCGTTAGTGTCTCTCAGTGCTGTTAGGTTGTGATTTTTTGTCATCTTTTGTCCTCAGCAATGCCTACCTAGTCACAAAAATGATTTCTGTAGAGGTTATAGCTTGGAGTACTTCCACTGATGTAATAGAAAATTCCATTAGAAAAAAGAAAGCTGACTTTTGAAAAAAAATTGTGGAGGACTTTCTTTTTTTGAGTTTTCAATCACTTGGATGCACATAGAATGAGTATCAAGTTGTGCTTCTTACTCAAGCGTTTGGGTGATTTTCCAAAAAACCTAGGTGAAGTTAATGAAGAACATGGTAGATGCTTTCATCTAGATATTAAAGTTATGGAAGCAGGCTACCAAAACAGATGTGCTGCAATATGATGGTCAACTACTGTTGGTGCTTGACAATGGATGTTATGGATGTTGTGCCAGTTTAGAAAAAAGGAAGTTCATGTTGCTGTAACTTAATCCTAAGCAATAAACATTTTGCTCATCTCTGCATGTATTTCTCTCACTATAAGCACAAAATCACCGATCTATAGACACACATATGTAAATGTATATATATATATATATATATATATGTGTATATATATATATATATATACCATATCTTGAAAACCTAATGTGTTGGACAAAAACTCATAGCATATTTGGATTCAACACACTAATATTAACAAGAATTTGTTCTTAAATACCGTGACAGAAAAATTGTGTTCATCAGTGCAAATGGGATGCACAGACCAATTACATCACTACTACAAAGATTTTTTGAGACTGATTATCAATATTGATGTATACAATAAAGCCACTGAATAACCACCATCTCTCCTGTGATATGTTAAGGCACAACATTATACATGAATGATGAGTTTTTAAATTTCAGGTATCGCTACTATCAAAACGTTTGCACTGTGTCCTACTCGAGCGTTTGGTGGCAGTGGTCGAGATGGGAGCGAGAGATTGACTGGATGGCTCTCAATGGCATCAACTTACCTCTGGCATTTACAGGTGGGTAGGCTTTTGGGTTTATTTGTGCGATAATTTCAGAGTACTGTATCTTTCAAAGTAATGATTACCACAGGTAATTTAAGGCTATCAGTATTGGAGATGCTACATAGAGGTTATGTATGATTGTTTTTAGTGGTTTGCATTTCTACAGTGATGTTGAACTTTTCACCTACAATATTGCATTAATGTATATTGTTGATAGGAAAAAAGTTGAATAGGCTATACTGCTACCTCAAACACTGGTTGAGTAATCTTGAGTCCCAATAAGGCCAATATTGTACTAGTATAAGGAGAAAAACGGAAGATAGCAAATGAAACTGATGAATGAAAAATATAGTGGTGACAAAAAGTGAACGCAATGAACATAATGAAATGAACAAAAATTGAGGAACTAGTAAGGATTGAACTCGATATTTGGCTGGAAAACTTTAACAGAACATAAAATAAATATAAACAGATTTTAAATTGGACCTTCAACTAATGAAAGGTAAAATAAATAATGGTAAACTCAAATGTGAGTGAACATCAGCAGAAGAAAAATATTTTGAACTGAACATAGTTTTGAGTTTGAGGTGCAAGGTACAATCACTTCGGGAGTTAGACAAAATTGACCTTGCAGCAGCACTTCACAGGAATGAATTACTTGGCCAGGAAAAGATAAGAGCTAAGCCAAACGTGAAGTATGAGAGTTGAGGGATAAAGTGGCTGTGAAGAAGAGAGCCTACTAGTCTTCAGGGGGATGTCCAACCAGGGTCTGAACTCTCACTCCGCAACTTCTTTTATTGGCTCACCCTGTACGGCAGCCCGGCTATGTTCTCGATTTGGCTACCAGTTGTCTGACCCTCAAGTCATCGCTGTGAAGAGAACTATTGACGAAACACTATACAGTGACTCCTGTCTGGAGTTGTGTGACTCTGATCTAACACAGAAATTCTTTAAGAATTTGCTTACTAAAGCTATTTACAAATTATTCCACTTGATACATATAATAGAGAACAGTAATTACTATGTACATGTATCTAACTTGAGGCTAGTGATGTGCTTATTAATTAACATTGGCAAGAATTAGCACTTTCAGCAGAAATCGTCATTGGTTTCCTTGCCACACCTCTGGAAAAATTCAGAAATGTTTGGTCTGGTAACATTTTTCGACTTAAGCCTCTTTACTCCCAAGCCTGAACCTCGACTACCATGAATAGGTCGCGGTTGAGAAAGATAGCAATCTTCGTGCCAGTAAACTCTGCTGATCAACAGAATTAAAGGAATTTTTGAAGCCCTTCCTAGGGAATCTTGAAATCGGCTTTCTCCAGATTCCTGAGCCAGATTGAGGCTGTGATCGAAGCCAATGCTAGTTTTTTTTCAGTTAAATTTGTTGGTACTATTGAAATACATATTTGTACCAGTGAAATATTCTGTCCTACAAATTTATTTTTGATGCTGCCAGCACTTAATCTTCTTCATGAAGAAATTCATATTTATCATGAATATATTTTTACATTCTTCTATTATCTTTACTACTGTTTATGAAAACTGTTTTTGTGGTTATTTGCGTGTTTTGCTGAGTCAAATGTTATACGAGCATTTACATTAGCTTTTGATTGAACATATTTATATAGGGAATTAATTTTTCAAGTTTGGGTAACAAAAATTTTCAATCGGCTTTTTTGGAGCATACTCAGATCTGCACTACTTTAGTGTTCATTCAAGTTCTAGGGAGACTGTTCTGGTAACTACGGTGACGGGCTGACGACGTCACACATCTAGGATACAATTTACAATATTATTTTCTTCAATTGTAGTCATTATTACCATTGTACAAGCATGCATTAAGGTCTCCACTTGCTAAGATAGTGAAGATTTCCTCCCTTTGAAGCATTAAAGTACTTTCAATGAAACTGCCCCTAAACAAATGGCATTTCTTTAAATTTTCCAATTTTAAAACTGCATCAATCAAAAATGACTTCTTCATCTTATAATGGGTAAATAAACTCCATAATAATTGTGACTTATCTGTTGAATCTTTATAAATAGATAAAAATGCAAATTTTTAGACTTGATACACGAATATATATTATAGATGATAAAAAATCGGCATCGGGAAAGAATTTGCTTCTGCAGAAAAGTAAGAATAGGAATCAGTATCAGCAAAATTTTGGAAACGGTACGTCGCCCGTTCGTTCAAGGAACGAAATTTACTTATCTGAATACATGATCCATATGCCCGAAAACTTTGTAAAAAACTAGTTCTATAATTAAGCAATTGTGCGTTTGGTATCGTTGATGTATGTGCTAATGGCTGTTGTGTCATTTTTTTGTGAGTGGGTTTGAGAAACCTTATTTGTGAAGAGCACGATTTCAGAAAAATATTACACATTTCAATTTTCAAGGTGATAATTACACCTCTTCAACTTCACAATGCTCAGGCACATTCAGACGTCGTCAGAGTGAATTTAGTTCAGCTATTTGTACGAAAACTACCTCACAAACTAGAAGCCATATTTTTCTATCACCTCTAAGGCGGGGAGGCATATTTCACTGCTCATTTTTATTTCTGGTCACTTTGAGGTCACGAACGCTGGTGCTCCCCTCACCTGTGGATTACTTTACTTCTGATCAGAGTTGAATATTTTATGTGGCCAAGAGATGAGCGTTAAGGATGGTGGGAAAATGAGTCAAAATAAAAAGAGTAAATACAATTTAATACCTATTGAAATTAAAGTTATCTTTTTGTTGTGGATGCGTTATTTTTGAAGAAAGGTGAATAGTCAAGCCCAGCGTAACTGTAGTGTGTCCGTGTAATGGAATAGCTGCTTGTTCCCTAGAAAGAAAGAGTGTTTACTGGAATCTACATTTTGGGTATTCGTAACTGAAGGTTGGTCAATCTGTTTCCTATTGTAAGTTCCGTTGATAATGTCCAAACTGAAATGCATGCCGTTCAGTGTCCAAATTCAAAACCATGTACAATTCATGAGTCACGAAACTATGGCCCGTGAGTTCAATTCATCAGACCTGCCAACGGTACTTGTATTTGCTTAAGAAAAGATGATGACCGCAAGATGTTGTGATTACACGTATCTAGCGAAAGTTAAAACCGCGATTATATGGATACTACAACGCCAACGCTTCATGTGTGCAAGACGAAACTGGAGGCTGCCAGTGTTTCTTTCTCGTCATAGACGTTTCTGTGTTAAGAAAAATAATGCCCTACTAGTGTGTCCCATTACTAATAATTCAAAAATTGTTTCTACAGGGTGAAAAGGTACTTTTAGCGAGCTATACCTCCACTTGTGATTCCTATGGACCGACCGGGATCCCGGTCCCGGCAAATCCTGGCCCT
>VOMN01031050.1:0-10303 GCA_014899125.1 Orchestia grillus
AAAATCAACATCGGCCCTTCAAATTTAACCACCCTATAGTAGAGCGATATCAGCTATGGAATGCGGACCGGCTTTACGGCTGAGCAACCGCCGTATTTCCTGGCGCAGAGTCGCCGTGGGAACGACACCGGCGTGGCTCAAAACGGTTTAGCACCATGGCAAATACCTGGGTTACATGGGGCCGTCGTGAGCGAGGAGGGCTCAGGATGTGTAGGTGGGAGGCGAGGCTGGTCAACTTCGTTAGGACGCGAGCTTGCTGTGCGAGTCGTTGCAAGTCTTGCTCGAGGTCGAGCGAAGGACTTCTGGAACATTTGACTTTGTGGATATTTATTGAATGAAAGATTTATTATTACTGGCATCAAAAATTAGAAATTGAGTGCATTAAGCGACTCGCTATTGAGATGCTCAACTCGTTTGATTTTGCTCATCGCCGACAAGTTTGAGCGGCAGTGTACTGGTTCAATGCCGACCGTTCGTGTGGAACTATGAACCTATGTTATCTCTCTGACTCGACTTGTGGCTTATTTCTTCATTAGCCAAGTCCAATCTGCTCGTAAAGTAGATCTGAATGAATTGAAAATCTTGCAGGAGTTTGTATCTCTTCTTATAGAGTATCGTTAAATCCCACTTAACGATGGCCTCGACCGCCGCGCTATCCTTGCGTAGACGTGGGAGACCAGTAGTTTGGGGGAGCTAAAGCCTGAGTATTTGAATGAACAAAAGAAAATAGCGAATTGATGAAGAAAAACAATTGATGATGAAAAGATAACATGCACACGAATACAGCACACGGACTGAGGTATGCTTTTAACGTGACTTAATGAGCTGTAATCTACTTAGTATTGGGTGAATTATTCGTATTTTAAAGCGACGTATGTTTTTGTGAGATAGCCTGTAGAACAAACAGCAGATGTGTACCCCGTGATTGTGCCAATGTTACGTAAATACTTTCTGGAATTGCGAGATGTAGTGTGTACCATTATGAGGTGTAGTGTGTACCATTATGAGGTGTAGTGTGTACCATTGAGGTGTGTGTACCATTGCGAGGTGTAGTGTGTACCATTGCGAGGTGTAGTGTGTACCATTGCGAGGTGTAGTGTGTACCATTGCGAGGTGTAGTGTGTACCATTGCGAGGTGTAGTGTGTATAGTTGGTTACGTTTTTCTCTTAAGAGGACCGTCCAAAGAACGTTTTCGTATTTCGAGCACTGTAACGAATCACGCTTAGAATGTTCTCACATGCGCACCTCAGCCTGGTTTTCACCAGGTGCGTTAACGCTTCCACGTTGCGAACAAATTTGGAAAGCTGTACAGCTGTACTTTTTTACGTGCCCAGCGCTGGGAGGGCTAGTGTTTGAGCTCGCGGCTGCCAGAGTGCTCAGGACTCTCCTTTTTTTTGTTACTCACGGGCTTGTTTATTTCAATATCTTTGCGTTTAATGCCAATGTGATCAGTATCTTCTTGTTAGCATCTTTTTGTTCATTGTTCTCAGGCTAGGTATTCTTAGGCTCAGGATTTTCAGGTTGAGTACTCTCGGATATCAGGGTTCACGGGTTCAGTGTTTTTTTCAGTTCACTTTGTTTCATTCTCCTTTTCCTTTATTTTTTATTCTCTTTTTCTTCATTCCAATTTTCATAGTATTCCCTCTTTCAAAACCCTATTTCGACTACTTTTTCAGTTTCGTTTTTTCAATTCCCACATTTTCAATTCCCTTCTCTTTCAACTTCTCGTTTCAAATTTTAACTCAATCTCTGCCAGTTTTCTTTCTTTTTCATTCCCTCTCACCCATCCTCTGATGAACCCAAAATTAAACTCATTCAGCTCCTCCTCCACTTCTCCCACAGCGGTGGATGACAGCAAGGACCGCTATGACGTCATCATCACCGAACTGCTCGAGTGGATCAGACGCAAAACTCTCGAGCTCGACAACCGCCAGTTCCCGAACACCCTCGACGGCATCCAGAAGCTCCTCATCCTCTTCGGCAAATACCGCACTGAGGAGAAGCCGCCCAAGTTCGTGCCCTTTGCGTGCACGGGGGGACCTCTAAATCCGGCCACTTCCAAGCCCTGTCTCATTCGGACCGAGTGAGACAGGGTCCGACCTTTAGCTGCGGTCCGGTCTTTAGCAGCGGTCCGGTCTTTAGCAGCGGTCCGGTCTTTAGCAGTGGTCCGGCCTTTAGCTGCGGTCCGGCCTTTAGCTGCGGTCCAGATCGCACCCTCAACCCATTAATGCATAACGTTAATGCCTCAATAAATTTTGCTAATTTTTGTGCGCGCTTGTTCGTGAGTCGTTTTGCGTCATACATAGAATTTGAAGATAAATATTAGCTAGTTAATGAAATGAATGCGATTCCGTGAAGGCTTGAAGTTGCAAGGCACCAGAAATTCATATTAAAACTGAATTGGCTGTTATTTGGACATTTCTTGAATAAATTAGGGATTTAGGTAGAAAATGTTGAGGCCCTGCATTATCAATCAAACGTCTATTACCACCACTTCCTGTTACTATTGTTCTTATTCGGTATTATTTTCATCAAGTGTTCATAAAAATGTACGCTACGCATTAATGGGTTGAGCGGAATTCATTTAGAGTCGTTTGAATAGCTTGTCCGTTGTGATGCCGGACTTCAGGTGTTGTAGAGAGACGGAATCCCGGATTTTGGAGGTTGACCCTGTAATCTTATTTTTTCTTGTAATTCGTCTTCAAATAACGCAAGAATTGTGAGTTGATTGTTCTTAAAAAAAACAGAAATGAGAGAGCTGGTAGTTGCCTCCCTGTGGTCCGTTGAAGCCAGCGTTAGCTGTAAAGTTACGTGCAATTACCACCTTTTATTGATACATCAACATCATCCACATTCAGCTCATCCTCCACATTGATGCACTAATATTGTCTACATTCAGCTCATCCTCCACATTGATACATCAACATCGACCACATTCAGCTCATCCTCCACATTGATGCATCAACATCGTCCACATTCAGCTCATCCTCCACATTGATGCATTAACATCGTCCACATTCAGCTCATCCTCCTCATTGATGCATCAACATCGTCCACATTTAGCTCATCCTCCACATTGATGCATCAACATCGTCCGCAGATACATCGAGCGTAGCGAGGTAGAGGCGCTCCTCTTCTCCATCAACGCGCGTCTCAAAGAACTCAACCAGCCCAGCTTTTGTCCTAAGGAAGGTCACAACCTTCACGACCTGCAGAAGGCTTGGGAGATGCTCGAGAAGGCCGAGCACCGGCGGGAGGTGGCCCTTCGTGACGAGCTCCTCCGTCAGGAGCGGCTGCAGCAGCTCGCCTTCAGGTTTGAAAGGAAGGTGAGTCCTGGTGGCGAGTGCAGGCTTCTGAGTGAATATATGAGGCACAATTGAGGTATTTCTGGGTCGTAATTGAGGTATTTCTGGGTCATAATTGAGGTATTTCTGGGTCGTAATTGAGGCATTTCTGGGTCGTAATTCTTTAGAAAAGTCTGGCAGAAATTTAATGCAGGAAAACAGGGATAGTATCACCCTGAGAATTGACGTAAATTGGCGACAATTTTGTTGATCGTTGCGAAGTTTGAACTCGTAAGTTTGAAAAAAAAGATTCGTACTAATGAAAGGAGCTTACAAATACCAAGATTTGACTGTAAATCATCGATGACTTTGCGTAGTTTTACTTTTAGCCCTGTAACTCCCGTGCCATCGTATGAATGACTTCTTAAATACAGCCCTACCACTAGGTGCGTCTGGAAGTTACGTCACTCAATGGAAAAGTCCTCGCGTGCCCAAGGGACTTGGAAGTGTTTGGTAACTCCTGGTAACCCCCTTTAGTATCCTGGACACGCAAGTGTTAGGTGTGCAGTTGACTGTAACAACACACAAGGCAGTACACCATTTGGTGTGGTGGTTACAGTTGACTACAACACACTGCAGGCTGTAACAATTCATAGCAGACTGTAGTAACTCACAACAGACTGTAGCAAAACGCAACAGACTGTAACAACACGCACCAGACTGTAGCAACACAGAGCAAACTGTAACAACACACAGCAGACTGTAACAACACACAGCAGACTGTAACAACACACAACAGACTATAGCAACACAGAGCAGACTGTAACAATACACAACAGACTGTAGCAACACACAGCAGACTGTAGCAACACACAGCAGACTGTAGCAACACACAGCAGACTGTAGCAACACAGAGCAGACGGTAGCAACACAGAGCAGACTGTAGCAACACAGAGCAGACCGTAGCAGAACACAGCAGACCGTAGCAGCACACAGCAGACCGTAGCAGCACACAGCAGACCGTAGCAGCACACAGCAGACCGTAGCAGCACACAGCAGACCGTAGCAGCACACTGCAGACTGTAGCAGCACACAGCAGACTGTAGCAGCACACAGCAGACTGTAGCAGCACACAGCAGACTGTAGCAGCACACAGCAGACTGTAGCAGCACACAGCAGACTGTAGCAGCACACAGCAGACTGTAGCAGCACACAGCAGACTGTAGCAGCACACAGCAGACTGTAGCAGCACACAGCAGACTGTAGCAGCACACAGCAGACTGTAGCAGCACACAGCAGACTGTAGCAGCACACAGCAGACTGTAGCAGCACACAGCAGACTGTAGCAGCACACAGCAGACTGTAGCAGCACACTGCAGACTGTAGCAGCACACAGCAGACTGTAGCAGCACACAGCAGACTGTAGCAGCACACTGCAGACTGTAACAACACACAGCAGACCGTAGCAGCACACTGCAGACTGTAACAACACAGAGCAGACTGTAACAACACAGAGCAGACAGTACACAGCCCTGTGTGTGCAGTCTGTGCTGCGGCGCGGCTACCTGGAGGAGATGGTGGTGGTGCTGTCCGACCCCCGCTACGGCAGCAGCCTCGCGCAGGTCCACGCCACCGTCAAGAAGCACGAGGCCATCAGCGCCGACATCTTGGCCAGGGTACGTGTTCCTTCTCCTTGGTAATGTGAACTATGTTACGAATTATACACCTTACAAGATGGATCGTGATGTGAACTATGTTTCGAATTATACACCTTACAAGATGAATCGTGATTTGAACTATGTTTCGAATTATAAACCTTACAAGATGGATCGTGATGTGAACTATGTTTCGAATTATAAACCTTGCAAGATGGATCGTGATGTGAACTATGTTTCGAATTATACACCTTACGAGATGGATCGTGGGCGTCCCTTATTCTAATAAATAATATGAACTTTGTAGACCACCCGTAACGCATCGGGTCCCCATTTTCAAATCCCGTTAGAGTCTCTAATCATTTTTCTTTATTCCCCAACAAATATCTAAAGCCAAGGAAATTGATTCGTCCTCTTTAGTCCCAATGAACCGTAGCCATGATACGATATATAGTCCTTATTTAATTACTGAGAGAGGAATTTTGAGTTTCTGCCACATGTTATTTCTTGATAGTGTGCACGGTTACAAACAAACGGGACGATCAGGCAAGCGAGGTGATCAGAGTTTTAATATCATCGGGGTAGATGAATAAATAGATTATTAACATGATGATACGCAACGGCAGGGTAACATCTCACTCAATGTGATATTAGTGTAACTGTACACTGTGTACCCTCCTTCATGTAAGGGCGAGTGTAGACATGGCTGCCACTTGTGGGGGGGGGGGAGGCCGTGTACGTGTTATTGCTGCTGTTAACGCGCGTTGATAACACTCTTGTTGTATAATATAAGACGTACTTAACGCGTGTTGTTGCTCATTCATTTTAGTGTTGATCTTTCTTAATGTTCTGTTTTTAATTTTTGGTGTGTACTATTGTTGTCTGTTGATGTTTTTGCCTGTTGATGTTTTTTGCTGTTGATGTTTTTTGCTGTTGATGTTTTTTGCTGTTGATGTTTCTGCCTGTTGATGTTTCGTCATACTAATGTTTCTTGCTGTTAATGTTTGTTGATGTTGATGTTTTTGACCAATCGCTGTTAATGTTCTTTACTGATTACAATTCCCTTTTTCATTATTCCTGCTTCTTGGTTGTTTTGGCTTTTTTTATGACTGGGTAATTTTTTGTTTGAATGTAACTTTGAATCAGTATTTCTTCGTTTATTGTCGATTACCTCTTCTTTTCAATCGCTTCCAGTGTTCTGTCACTCGTCACATTCGCCTTCTGTGTGCCTACTTCTTGTCTACCTAGCTTGTATGTGTGCACTGGATGCAATACATATCAGATACATCAGGGGTGGCCAACCTTTTACATACCATGCGTCAATTTTATGTCATACGGTTTCAGATGCGCCATAAATCTCTTGTACTCACCCTCCATGGCTTAAGTCATGCATTATGAATAAGCTTAAGTTTTATCGCAAGGATACATTGCGCCACTTCAAGTCATGCAATGCGCCACGTTTGGCGCATGCGCCATAGGATGGCCACCCCTGAGATACATGATCAAGAGTTTATTTATCAGAGCTACGTGAGACCGAAGTAATTGAAAACTCTGACTTTAGCCAAGGAACAATTAGACCACTGCAAGTCAACCACGTTCAGATGGTCTATCAAATATTTCAAACCGTGCAGGTAAACTTATAGTTCGTAAAAAACAGAGAATCCTCGAGTGATTGGCTCTGAACTTCACAATGGTTAGAAGCTACTGGGACAAATGTATGGAGGAACACCATTCGAGCTCTTCTTAGAGATGAGGGGTTCTGTTCTCACACGCCAAAAAAAAAGATGTTGGAACCAGTTCATGTCAGAAATCGCCTAATTTTTCCCAATGCGCGTTTAGAGAAGCCTGCACGTTTTTGAAACCCTGTGCTGCGATCTGACGAGGCGAAAAATAGTTATTTGGGCGGAAATTTTGGCCGAGTGTCGGTTTTGTGTATTACACCCACTGCATCTCTTTTTCCTTTACTACCTTTTTCCTTTTCTCCTTGTTTTTAACCTGTTAACGGTCAGTGTCAACATATGTAGATACCGTGGTTCTTACATCTACACAGTCATTGTCAACATATACAAACGCCGAAGTTGTTGCATTCACGCGGTCATTGCTGACTGTTCAGATCATCTGACTGTAACACCACCACTTGGGCAGTGGCCGTTAACAGGATCATCTCTTCCTTCCCTCCTCTCCCTTGCTGTACCTCCTGCACCTCACTCCCCCCTTCTTGCCCCTCCCCCCACCTCACCATGCAGGTTGACTCCTGGGTGCAGTCCAGCGTGAGTACGACTCCGTTGTGCGCATGCGCTTCCTGCTGCTTATGATGAGCGTCAGGGCTGCTGCTGCCACAGCGGCCCTAATTTCGCGGTGCTCATACGAATATCAAGCCGCTAGCCTTGGTTTTGGGGCGCTAGCCTCGATTTAGGTGCACAAGCCCTAATGACGGGCCGCTAGCCCCAATGACGGGCCGCTAGCCCCAATGACGGGCCGCTAGCCCCAGTGTTGGACCGCTGGCCCAAATTTCTAGATTGTTGTCTGGCAGCAACGCTCTGCTACGTAAGGTTTAGCTTGTTTTCATCAATATGTGAAGACTTATTTGGCGGTTTTGCTTTAGTCACCTGCTTTTCAGAGGTTTTTCCAGATCACCTGACTTCGACTTTAGATTTAGCTCATCTCTTCAAAATCCTGATGAGTTTTTTCATGGCTTGTCCACCATCTTTCTGTTCATTTCTTCATTGCCTTATTATATTATCTAGCGTAGCATCTTTGATGCGTTCTGTGAATATCTTTAATTTCTTCTATAGTTCTTGCTTTACGGCTGGTGCTGTAGTTGTTCAAATTTAAATTCTGCTTGACCCAATAGAGCTGTTCCGCAACTCCTGCCTCTAAATGCACGTGCTGCATTCAATTTCTGCCTCTCTAAATGCACGTGCTGCGTTCAATTTCTACCGCCCTAAATGCACGTGTTGCGTTCAATTTCTGCTTCCCTAAATGCACGCGTTGCGTTCAATTTCTGCTTCCCTAAATGCACGTGTTGCGCTCAAGCGTGCCTATGCCGAGGGCGGAGTCAAAGCGAAAGCAACATTGGTGATTCCAAATAATATTTAAAAAATTGTTAAACGGTTCTTTTTCCATCACTGATGATGAAAACTTTATTTTTCGGAAATGTATGCAGTTTTTATTGAGGATGTCCCCTTTAATTTTGTTTCATCTTTTTATCCTAAAAAGCGCCCCCTAGGTGACGCCACTGTTGCGCTCGCTAGGGTGATGTTCACCTCAGCTGTTGCTGCCAATGCCAGTTCGGCTCAAGCAATTCTTGCAATCTGTAACCAATTCAACGGATCTCAAATTTCCAACTAATTGAAAAGATTTAGCAGAATAAACATTACTCATAAATTTAACAGCTTTAACATTACTCCTAAATTTAACAGATTTAAAAGTACTCCTAAATTTAACAGATTTAAAAGTACTCCTAAATTTAACAGATTTAGTATTTCTGTCAAATTAAACAGTACTAACTTATTTAGGAGATTAAATATAACCAAAAAATTTAATAGATTTAAGATTACTTATAAATTCAACAGATCTAACATTACTGATCAGTTCATCAAACGAGACGTTACTAAATTGATCAAATTTAACATTACCAACAAATTTAACAGATGTATCAGTACTAACAATTTTGGAAGATTAAATGACCAATATCTGATTTCTCCTTACTTCTGAGCTTATTCTATTTATAACATATGCATACAGTACATAGTTACAACATATACTAACGTGCTAATGTCGGACGCAGTTTCCATGAAACCTGGTCCCGCGACCTAACTTCATAGTATCACAACAATTAGACATATTTAGTATTGATAATACGCACGGTAGTTATTACATACACTGTATTTTTAACACACTCTGTATTTGTTACACACTCTCTATTTGTAACACACTTTGTATTTGTTACACACTTTGTATTTGTTACACACTCTGTATTTGTAACGCACTCTGTATTTGTAACACACTCTGTATTTGTAACATGAACTGTTTTTGTAACTTTCCATTACTTGTACTAACATTAGGCGCAGCTTACAGGAGGACCGCTTCTGGGGCCTGACCTATTACTTTCTATTGGGCTATTTATAAAATGCGGCACAATTTTTAACTTACTGTACATTTTATTTATTACCTACAGTATTTGTACTAGTATTGGACTCAGTTTCCAGGAAACGTGGTCCCAAGACCTAACTACATAGTGTACCAGTAATTAAATACACTCTGTATTTATTACACTCACAGCATTTGTAACTTCGAGTACTTGTACTAACATTAAACTCGGTTTCCAGGAGGAGCGCTTCCAGGGCCTGACCAAGATGGCGGACGAGCTGGAGACGGAGAACTTCCACGACAAGATGGCGGTCCGGGAGAAGGAGCGTAGCATCCTGCAGCAGTGGCAGGCGCTGCTGGACCTCCTGCAGAAGCACAAGCAGAGTCTGCAGCAGAGCAGCAACCTCATGCACATGATGACAGAGGTCGAGACCCTCCACGACACCGTCAGGGAGCTCGAGGTGAATGTTCTTCCTCCTAAGGTCACGGTCCAATGTTGCCCGTGCCTTCCTGCGTGTGTTGGCCCGCCTCATTCGACATCTGTGGCCATCTTGCGTTCCATGTTGTATCTCACCTCTTGCCTCTTTTTGTGCCTCTATGATGTCCTCAGTAAACTGGTGGTGGTGAGCCAATTACAGTGTACTGACGACAGCGTACTGCTCACAGTACACCAAACGCGAAAGGGCGACCCCAGTATAGTGGTTACACTTCACAGTACAGCAGCAGTGCACGGCAATTTCGCTCTTACGATTGCACCTAATCTACTTCAGTGCACAAAGCGAGGGAGACACCTACTTCAGTGACCAGGGTGCTATACTAAACCCTAATTAGGGTCAGGGTGCTGACACTGACACAGTAATGCTATTAACATCTAAACGAACTATATCGAGATATCTCGCGACTGCGGTTGTTGCATTCACTCGGTCAGTGTTGGTTACACGACCGTGTGAATGTATCGCCGGCCTTCTCTGGAGTCGTTCTTTAATGGGTTACTGTAGCCGGTGATGCTAAAAACAACCATCACATCCACACTAGTCATAAGGATGACGACGCTAAAGATGCGCTTGCTGCAGGCCAACTTCCGCTCGGCGGACGTGGGGCAGCACCTGATGGGGGTGGAGGACCTCCTGCAGAAGCACGGTCTCATGGAGAGCCAGGTGCACAGCACCGGCGACACCATAGCGCGGCTCCACAAGCAGGTCAACTCCAACTTCCCCAAGGGCATGAAGGTGGGTAACGGGGGTGTTGGGAGGGGTGGGGGTGTTGTGGGG
>VOMN01031052.1:0-17210 GCA_014899125.1 Orchestia grillus
CTGGCGGCACTTAGACAAGAACACAACATTACATCCATCTATCAGCTCTGGAGCATCCGGTGGAGGTGGCTGCCTTCCTGCGCTGCGCAGGCATCGTGCACTAAGCGATGTCAGGGAACGCCTACTATTACTACAACATATTGCGAGTTGACCGAGTCGACCATCAGATGTACACATGGTAAGCCCGGGCAGGCAGCGCCAGGCCGCACATCCCGCCAGGACTGCAGCGTCACACTGACCAGGAGGAGCCGTGCGGCTCCCAGGGACCGAGGCACACCCAGCAGAACTCGGACTTGCAGGCGACGTTCTTGCACACCATGTGGTTGCAGCCTCCGTCCTTCTCTATGGTCACCTTGCACTTCGGACACTCCTGGTCGAGGAAAAGTAGGAGTAGTAGTAGTAAGAATAATAGGAGTCAAGAGAACTTGCAGCAGTAGTAATGCAGGTCTGACTAGGGCTTCAGTAGCTCGGAATAATACGCACAGGAAATATCAAGATTTAGAGATCAGTTTATCAATCACATCACCACAGAGATCTGTTTTATTTCATTAAGATACACATGCAATAAAATACATCACACATATCACCCTGCTTCAACCTACTCCTTACACCACAACTAATGTTTCACACCATAGATCACACCACACCCAAGACCTCACCTCCACACACCCCACCCAACACTTCACCTCCACACACCACAACCCAACACCTCGCCTCCACACACCCGACCCCACCTTGGTGTTGGCAGATATCCAGTTGGAAGTCTCGCTGTCGTCGTCACACTTCTTGACCCACTTCTTGAGGAGGGAGCACTTGACAGGGTCGTGCCAGGACGCTCCACAGCTGAAGCAGAACACATTCAGGCACTTGCACACGACCCTCCGTGCGTCAGGGTACTGGACTTTGACCACGTACTTGCAGTCGGGATATGGGCACCACCGCAGCTGCCGGTTGCACTGCGCAATTCACAACAATGATAACGAGGTATTGGTCAGTCATCCCTGATTGTGGTGTGAATGTCCATGTTTATAATAATTTATGATACGTTTTTCGACAGGTAACACACACTTAATGGGCAACTAGTATAGTCTAATTAGACAGAGTAGACCAAACATGTGAATTAGATGCCCCAGACAATAGGCACTAATCAAACTAGACCAATTAGACAAACATGGGTAAATTTTACTATGTGATTCTTGTCATAGACTAAATAAGCAAATTTCTACAGCAATCCTTGAATTAGACTAATACGGTAAAAAAACACTAATCAAACACTAACTAATTTCGAACTGAAATGTTTTTAAAAAGACGTAAACAATACCCAATGGTAGGATATAGCAGGAATAATGACAGAGATCAGACACTAAAATTCCACCAACCCCACCTTTGTGACAGCGCCACCCAGTCAAGGGGGGGTCTCACCTCAACAAAACTCTGTGATATTCTGTGCTGGTAGGTCAGCCTGACTTTATGGTCCGTGAGCAGACTCATGACGATGCTGTCCTCGACCACGAAGGAGCAGTTGAAGCCAGCGCAGGTGATGGACTGCCCCGTGCCCTCGTCCACCACCTTCGTGCTGATGTACTCGCTCCAGCACGACGTGCAGAACCGGTGTCCACACCCCAAACCAGACATCATCTAGTGCGGGAATTTTGGGCAATGGTTGTTAGGAACTAAATGAAAACCTGCTTATTTTGTCGATGCACAAAATATTGCATAGACAAGCCATTCATGTTTTATGCGCGTGTGCGCACATATACCCTAGTTTTGAACTTAACAATAAAATTCAGGACTGAACTGTACTATTTTTATTATCAATTACAAATGGGAGTGATGCTAATAGGGTTGAGGTGCCATGATTACAAGAAAGTGTTACTGTTATTACTGGGTTTGCTTATTATCATTATGTACAATGTTCTTCTAAACAGACCTATGAATCATTACATAATTATATGATTATGTGGTGAAAGTATCACTATTACTTTTCTTTGCAGGTATCATTAACAGATATACTTTCTTAATAATATCATGCATTTCTCAATATAATATTTACCATAAGTAAGTAAACTTTCTTTCATAGAGATACACGAAATATTTCAAAGAACATGCATTTTTTAACCCGAGAAGTCCCAGGCAGAATGAGGTCATCACGCTACAAAAACCAGGACTAGAGACCCACCTTGGAAGGCATGTTGAGGCAGCAGATGGAACACTCTTCCATGCCCGAGCTGGTCTGCACCACCGGCTGTTGGGCATAACACAATTATCATTATTTATTAATTAGCGCAAGGCTCCCAAGCCACACCAAAGGCTATCTCAAGAGAACAGATAGAAGTACTATTTAACATGGACTGTAGGAAACGTTGAGTTTATACATGGGAGCCTTCCAAAAAAGATTCCTCGCACACTGAAAAGACACGTTAAGAAGGAAACAATGTAAAGAATAATCAATGGAGAAAGCATGAAAATGGAAAAAAGCAAAGTGGGTACAAAAAATGGGAGTGATGATAGCCTAACTAGACCTGAGGTAATCTAACAGTGTCCCCCTGTGAGGCAGAACACCACCACTTCAAGTCAACAGACATATAGTTAGGCTCATAATGCAATGAGAGTCATTTACAATACCATAACGTGAAGTTGTGAACAATGTGCAATTTCAATTATGTTAGCCCTTATTTTACCCTCTTATTTTTCTACAAAAAATAAACATTCAGGCACAGAAATGTTCACATATCTGTAGGTATCTGGTTATCTATTTCTGGCCTCACATTTAACATCATCAAACCAATTAGAGAAACATGAGATTTTCTAATGTCACTCTTCAGGAACACCAGTGGATCATGAAGATGAAAAGAAGAAAGAAAAACTGTCCAGCGCATTCAAACCAGAGTACAAATTACCGTCACTGATATGATGAACATGAAAAATTGCATATTTTAATATTATGGATACAATTTCATCAATATGATGTAATATTACAGGAAAAAATTATGCTTCTGTACCACTCTTCCCCGTCCAAGACTATATAATGTTAAAAGTTTTGCATGGTAATAAGCTTAGATTAAAATAATATTTAGTTTGAAGCACCTTACCCAAATAAAATATGATCCAACGAGGGCAAAAAAAGGGATCATTTAGTATAAACTGTAGAAAACATGAAGTGAATGCAGAAGTGTTTCAATGCAGTATTCCTAGTGCAGAAAAACAGCCAATTAAGAAGGAAGAGGAAAAAGAGATGAAGAATTATTAGCAGAGAAGGCATGATAATGGAAAGAAGCCAACTGGGCATGAAGGACAGAAGTCCTAAAGGTGTATTTAGCATAAAAGCTGAGGTAACCTAACAATGCCCCACTGGAGTTGCTAGTCTCCACAATGTACAACAGACAAGCCTAACTACCCTAACCCTATTGCCTATACTGAGCCTCCTGAGGAGTTCATGCACAAAAATCAGCACAAGCTGGCAAAGTACAACTCATGCACAAAGGTGACATGAAAGCAAAGATCAGCATACACAAATTTACAATGATTAAAAGCAAAAGTTCACACTCAATGAAAATTACAGGGAAAAATCAAAAAATTTACCTCACTGAAAGTCTTACAGAGTATAACTTTCAACCTAAATTTCATACTTCTAAACCTGATGAAATTTTTTTTTTTAAATGTATACATATACATATATATATATCTCTTGAAGCCCCCAAAATGTACTCAAGAGTGCTTCAGAGCTTTACTAAAGCTAAAACATAGAAAATCAATGTAGTTAGCACTGTAAAAAAAACATATCACAATAATAGAATGAAACAAACTCACTGCTTCTTCTTTCTTCTTGCAGGGGAAGGCAACATGAGCCTCTTCAAATAGCTTCTCCTGGTTGCTGTCATAGAAGCGCTCCATGAGCTTCTCCTTGTCCCACCTGAAGTGGTTGAGCAGCAGTCGTGCTGTTGTGTGAGGTATCTGCACAAATAAATAATAGCAGTTGAACAGATGTTTGTGCAGTATCTGCACATAAAATTTAGGTAGTAGAGAACAGACTGTGGTATCTACAAAAATGAATAGTACAACACCTCTCTTGAAGAGAGGTGTTGTGTGGTGCCTGCACATGTAAATAGGAGTGGTTGATAAGAGGTGTGACTCAGGGTGTAATTTTAGCAATTGAGTCTCCACACAAAGAGGCTCAATTTCTGTGCCTAAAAAGAAGAGGTTGTTTGCTCATTGGAGACAAAAAATGCTTGCAATTAACCATTGATAGTAATATTTAGAGATATATGCGCTTATTCAGTGAAAATCATACTATCTATAAAGAATATATCAGGCACAAATAATACTCCGTGTTGTGTGTAGCATCAGCATATACAAAATACACAGAGCACAGCTCTGTGCAGATGGTAGAGGTACTTTTCTGAACTGTATGAGATATGTTAAAGACAACCAAAAGTTTTAACAATGCAATTGTGTAAATTCTGAATGAACATAGGTAATCACAACAAAGGGCACAGCATTATTTTAGGTATACAAATATAACTTGTTGTTTTTAAGAGTTTGAAAGTTGTTCTAGAGAAGTGTCAAATCTTTTGCAACTAAATATTATCTAAGCAAAATGCAAAGATTCACTTTACATGAATGAAGTAAAGGTTGTGCTATAAGGGTATCAAACATTTATCTATTAAATAATAGATGTAGGAGTAACCAAGTAACATGGTCCCTCAATTATTCACTTTGTCATCAAAATTTAATAACACCAAAAATATCTGCTACACAAAATACAAGCATAAGTAAATTTTGACAGTGTAATTGGACCTATTATATTCATATTTTATAGCAAGATTTCCAAAATATTTGTTCCCCAATCCCTAAAAAATGCTATCAAGAGTTCATGGTTTTGTCTACAAAGAACAATGAATCTTATTTTCATTAATTAGGTGCAAAACTGTAAGCCCCTTGGCTTAGACACAATCACTAATATTTTACCCTGTAATTCTCTTTGTGACAGAATTTGGATGGCACAAGAAAAGCTAAATAAAAGGACAAATATTTTTTAAATAAAATAAATTGAAGCAGATGTCAAAATATCAAAGAAAAATAGTGTTGGAAGGTGCAAATCATATCATCTGCTATGAAGTCCTAAGGCCAGTCTACCTCTACAATGCTGAAAATATGTATAGCATAACTTAGTGCCCTTCATAAAGTTGGAAACATTTACAGAAGGGCCTAATGTATCACTCATACTTAAGAATGGGCAACTCAAAAGTTATTAGCAAGAGTAATTATAAGACTTCATTCTCAAACAATATTGTTACCTCATACCAATACTATGCAAGGCACAAATACTAATGCCTTATGCCAATACAGTAGTATGCTGAGTAAAAACATTAATACTATTATCAGTGTTCATCAATACTAACTCAAATACTTTGAACTAGGTATTGTGTTGTATTATTTAGCATCTGATGAATGGAAAAATTTTTGAGCTTTCATTTCTGAGGTTTTAGAGAATAACTTCAAAGAGATATTGGAATTTTAACTCAGCCGTAGTCGAGTATCTATTTTTATTGATCGCAACTTCTCCCACAGACTCAACACATAAAGCTCAGTTAACATTTCTTCTGTTGCTTAATGAAACAAAAATTAAATCAAAATACTTCACTGACAAAAGGAGCCAATAATTTAAAAAACCCAAAAACTGGTTCATGGAAGAAATACTGCATTTACATGGATGACTGCCTCCATGAGATTAGTAGCAATGAGAATATGAATGTGGAATATGTACATATAAATTCAACAGAAAATTTAAGCTAAATAAAACACTCACATTGGCCACGCTATTGAAGTCTGTGATGCACTCCAGCATGTGTTGAGACACCTCCTCCGTAGACAAAACCTCATAAGGAAACTCGTCATTGTCCCTGTTGTAGCGGTTAGCACAGCCAACGCCTTCTCCTTCACTGTCAAATTCAAGCCCAACATCATCATCATCACTTGAATTCCCACTATCACTATCACAATAATGATCTTGCTCCATCGTGAATCTGAAATCAAATCAAATGATTAAATTTAGATCACATGTTACACAACTACTAGAACAATTTCTGATACTCTAATGACCAGTCTGACCAGATATAGATTATTGTAACTTAAGAAATGAACTTGTAAAATCAGAAGAGCTCAAAATAAAAAGCAATGGTGATTTTCAGGTAATAACCTAAACATCATATAAAAAATGTTATACAAAAAATATCCAAATGCCTGGATACTATTACCAAACAAGATTTTAAAAATGTATCACTATTTTCAGTAATGTTAATACATAACAATGATTCAATTACTTAAAGAGAAATCAGTATTGCATACAAGTGTATTCATGTTTTAAGAACTAAGTGACGCAATACAAGTAATCCTTCCACAACAATATTTTTTATCTAAGTATCCATACAATGCTACATGCATACTATGGTAAATGCTACAGTAGGCCTTGGCATGAAATAACTAGTCAAAACTGATAGCTCATTCAAGAATAACTTTTAATGGAATCATATAACCCCTTAACCCTTTAGTCACCAAATTGTCATGACAGAAAAGCTGCACTTAGCCTTGTATGAGGAACTTTTGAGGCCTATCTGTATCAGTAATAATACTGTTAGGCCTTTTACAAATAACTTTCCCGGTTAGAACTGATGCACCAAATATGGCACAATGGGCAGCTAAGGGCTAATTAATTAATTTAAGAAGGCTGGTGGTGCATTCACACAGTTTGTGCAACCAACATTGACTGTGTGAATGCAACAATCACAGCCACAAAATATCTAGGGATAGCTCATTATGGGGTTAAATATAATAATTAACCAATAGCTCACTCAACAGCAAGCAATTTTCTCCAAGTTTGTTCATGTAAGTAGCAAGATGTACAAATCTCATTAATATATCGTGGTCTTTGATTGAACATCTAAATAAGGAAACATTATAAAGACTTTATAAAGTATGCAGCAAATATATTGAAATAATTTTTTCAATGCATAATTTCAATGATTCCATTCATATCACATATATGATATTTTGACCATTAAGCACATGTAAAATACTATACCATACACAAAGCTTATGATATGTACTTACAAAAAAACACCAATATTGCCTGCATTACATTATCTTAAAATTAAATTTAATAAAAAAATTTGATTTAATACATTCAAATTTAAGTAAAACAATAATTCTATAAGTGGTTTTTTTTACATTAGGACTGTCATTACAGAAATATATGGCACATTTTTCTAGTTTAATTTGAAGCACTAATTACAAATCTGAAATCAGATCTGGAGTAAATTGTTACATATTCTGAGATTCTACCAATACTAATAATACTACAATATTGAATTTGTTGGCGTAGCCTATTTACAGCGCAGCATGTCATAGGTCCAAAATTTTAGTTGTTTTGTTCCTTGAAAATGCATGCTGCTGAAGCGTGCAAAAGCTTGGGAAATAAATATAAAACCCAGTGGATGTTTCCAAATATCAACTCTACATTCTGAGATATAAAAACCTTCTTAAATGGTCATTCTTTCACAATTGGCATCAAAACTTGAGCTTACTATAAATTTTTAAACCAGATTAATTCAAAATCCTACAATAATATATCACCAGTAACAATAAACACTTGTCTGGTTGCCAATTAAGTAATTTTCTTTCTTCTCTCTCTTTAATAGAACAGGAGCATAACTTTATTTTCAACTTTAAGAAAACATAAAAGTAAATCTGATAGCAAAAGTGCTATAAATTGTGTATTTGATAATGATTTCTCTGTGCTGTACCAACAGCCTAAAGTCTCAAAACTTTCATAGTAGAAATAACTTTTGGAAGAAAAACTGATCATTCTCCGTACTTAATATGTCGGAATTAATAGCAATAAAGTTTATTATCCACAACATAAATATGTACTCGGAAGTATATCGCTAGCGAGGACGGCACTAGGCAACATTATTTCTGAAACCTAAAAATAATAGCACCCATCTGTAAAAAAAGATTAGAAAATAGAAAATACGAACATCACGTCAAACAGTAGAACTTGTGTGGCTTCAATTCACATATATGACCTCAGTTTATATTGATAGCGTATATAGCTCCTGAATTTGAAGAATGGTTTACTTTCTTACTAACTCCATACAGCTCAACAGGATTACTAATAGTGCTACCTGTCTAATACAATCTTCACGCAACTACACAAAACCTATTCTGGCAGGAATAACGCAGCAGCTGATCGCAACAGCACTGATCACCCAACCATGACGTCATCAAAACAAACTGCTCATTTTATAGAAAAGCCAAAAGGATTTGAATTCACATTTATCCAATGCAAATGACGGTCTCAAAAATTACACATCTTATCCTTACGGTAGCTTAGAAATATTCTCATCGCCCTTGTTTGAGCTCTTCTCTTTTATAGGTCTCCATTATGAGTCACTTTGTAGTTTGTACGTCAAACACAACATGAGGTAATTTTTATGTTAGTTGTTTCCAAAAAACGGTATTTTTAGTCATAGAATTTTCATTTTTTAAAGACTTGAGAGTGTTCAATATCAAAATTTGCACTAATTGACTATTCCTCAAACTAAATTACATCACATTTACAAATATCAATTATACTTGCCTAGACATAAGTTACATAGTAATCCTTTCTCTGATTATGATATTCCCACTTCCCAGTTATGCAATTTCTAAAATTGAACTTCTATGGAACAGATTTAGAATATACTAAGCTTTCAAACCATAATTCCGAATTGACTCATGTGTTGTCACTCATATGACTGTTTTTAAAACTTGGGTGAGCTCCGAGGCGTACTGGTCGCGCGATGACCTCGTAACTGGAAGGACCTGAGATCGAGTCTCGGCTCAGTCGAGGCATTTTCACGTAACCCGGGAGTACTTTCCTTGGAAAAAAAGTTTAAACTACACATTCCTTACATCCCTCACCATGCCAGTAGTTGCAAGGCATTGAAAACTCAACGGTAAAACGTGTTAGAACTGATAAAGGTTCTTTTTTTAGTGAAGAACGGATGTCTTACATTCATATGCGTCATAATTCCCAATTCAACTCTTTTCCTTCCTCTGTTTCAATAAGTACCAGTATTGGGCTGTGCAAAAAATATCCTAATATTTCATATGACTCATGATTTTATCATTCCGCGATTTATCGTATGTGTAAGAGATTTTAGGTTGCATTAGGTCAACTTTGCATTGTAATTTTTATTTTACGGGGTATACACAGAGATCATACAATGGTTTTTAGGTTAATATTTTACTTTTCGTGCCTAGCATAGAATTGCGAAACAGAATTCGAAGTTCCAACGCGACTTTCACTCATAATTTTAAGGTTATAGACCCACTGATCATAATGAGTAGTTTTATCGCGATTTCCACATTTTAATTTTGCGGCTGTAATATTACTAATTGAATAACCAATGTAACATGCTCTGTATGTGGCTCATTTTGGAATAAACATTATCTCACAAGTCCAAGGTATCCATTGGACTCGTATTTGTATATTTCATAAGTCTGAGGTTATCACTGCACTCGTATTTCTTTATCTTGCAAGTCCGAGTAAATAATGGGACTCGCATTTTTATATCTCACAAATCCAAGGTAGCCATTGGACTCGAATTTCTACATCTCACAAGTTGGAGGTAGCAAATGGACTTGTAGCACGCGGTAGCAAGTACATTCCTAGCCAGGTGATTTTGAAGGCAAGTTACTGATAAGAGATTGTTAACGTAATTCTAAAATTCCCGAATTTAATTCACCATCAGAGTGTTCAAAAAATTCAAACGTTATTTATGAATGGAATTTTACATTAATTTAAACCTACTAAAAGTATTTCATTAGAGAATTATTTTTAATTATTTTACAAAGCAAATCGGAGTTAGATTTTGGCTAGGAGCCTTCTTTTATGTGGGGGCTTCAGGCGTTTGTACGTTCCTTTTAGTCCGGATGGATAGAGAAACACAGGGTTTAAAAGTATAACTTAACTCATATATTTGCAGTCGTGAAGATTTAGTGAATTTAGTGACCAGTGAATTAAGACTAAAACAAAAATTAAGGATTTGAAAAAGAAGTCGTAAACGGATGATTACAGAATTCATATAATATTAGTTTCGTCAATGATTTTCCATTCCTTAGCGTTTCAAGCTTCGA
This sequence comes from Orchestia grillus, assembly GCA_014899125.1. Taxonomy (NCBI): domain Eukaryota; kingdom Metazoa; phylum Arthropoda; class Malacostraca; order Amphipoda; family Talitridae; genus Orchestia; species Orchestia grillus. The sequence goes on from VOMN01031052.1 coordinate 10,180, forward strand.
CCAGAATCCGACTACTCAGGAGCCCAATGTCATCTGCTTTTTAAGACAGTCCTGCTGTTCAAATAATCACAGTATAATCATTACTCAGAACTATTGACAACAATGAATAATTATATCATTTTCATAATGTTGTAGTTCAAAGAACGAAAAATCGGAAGAGGATAAAATTAGTAATAACAATGGAAAAACCTAGGGATTGAAGAGGGATAAAACAAGAGATGGCAATGGAAAAACGTAGGGATTGAAGAGGGATAAAATAAGTGATGGCAATGGAAAAGCGTAGGGGCTAAGAAGGATTAAGCCAGTAACGGTAGTATCTGTTTCGAGCATTCATTCCTCAGAGTGTTTCAAAGAATAATTTCAAAGGGATATTATAATTTTAACTTAGACGTAGTAGAGCAAATATTTTTTTCCGAACTGGATATTGTGATCGCACCTCCTCCACAGAATCAAAGAGCAAAGCTCAGTTAACATTTCTTCTGTTGCCTGCTGAAATAAAGTAAAATCAAAATAATTGACTGCCAAAAGGAGTCGATAATTTAAAAACCCGAAAAACTGGTCCATAGAAGAAATAACGCATTTACTTGGTTGACTGCTTCAATGCGATTAGTATAAATGAGAACATGAATCTGGAGTGTGTAGATATAAATTCAACAGAAAATCAAAATGTCAGAATGCCTCGCACAGGGAGGCTTTCCCAGCACGAAACTAGGAACTCGTCTTGCAAGAAAACTCTCGCTGATTATTGTGGATTTATTGCACCGTATACATGTACAAGTAAATATATTCATATGTTCTCAAAGGAGCTTCAAAATAGCTATGCATATATAGTTGAATTCTAGCAAGAACACAGGTGAGAAATTGGCCATTTTCTCCACGCGATCTGGAAAATAGATACTTCAAACTTTCGAGTACTTAGTCTATGCATGAGCAATGCTGCTCAGTCGGACTAGATTGCATCGATTTTTCAACGCGAAAAGCCTTCCCAATTCATTGGCATTGCGAGTGGCAGAGGACAAGCTCATTAGTTTTGAATAGTATGCCAAGAACAAAACTCTGACGAAAACGGGATACCCGAAAAACTGCAGCAACATTTCTCACAGAATGAACGTTGACATAATAAATTGACACAAATTGTCGCCGAAAAGTGTGACCAAAAACTGGATTATGATAAAAAAATGGTACGCAAATAACGAGGTTTGGCAGGACTTCCAACACAGACACCGCGGGTCACCAGCAACTCGCTCACGTGGGGCAGAGTGCGAGACATGAAGTATGGCTACAAAAGAACAAGAAAATACCGAAATGCAAGACCCATCTAAACGCAAACTTCGATGTGCATCACACGTTGACACAAAGTGTTTTAGGTTCTGTGACGGACCAATAGGAATACGTTCAAGCGGAGTAGAGGCTGTACGAGAAGAACAAAATATTCCAGTTCAGAGTTGAAACTGGAGTCTTATCCACAAGCTAGATCAAATTTACCGTAGTAATTTTACCTCAAAATTGAGACAGATGAATCTGACTGACTTAGTCGTCAATATCCTCGAGAAGAAGACGTTTTGCTTGAATTTCGCATGGAATTGGCAGTGAACTGGCACAATTCGGCAAGGTTCAGCAATTAGACCAGAAAGCCAGAGTCGAGTCACGCCTGACGTGAGCCACACCAGCGGGGAGCGCAAAGTCAGCCCACGGGAAAGCGACGGCCTGAAGGGCTGTTTCTCAGTCCGCATGCAACAGAAGGAAATTGAAGTGCGCAATTAATGAGCCTTTGTTACACACAAAAATCACAAAAGCGAAGCTTTTAACAATTTCTTTTGAAATGATTCATGAGTGACAGCTGTATTTCCAGCTGAGTAAGATATTCGCTCTGGTAGCGAATGTGTTGACACAAAAAACAGACTACACTCAAAATAAATGCCAGGCTTCTCTTCTCCCAGTATGGACGTGACCGACGACCTGCTCATACACACACACACACGCACACACAACATCATACAATAATTGTTGAAATGCAAGGTCGCACGAAACGTGTCAGTAGTGATCATTAGCTATCGTAAAATTTGCTACCAATGTTAGCAATAAGAAACATTAACGTGTGCATTTATTAGTGACTTAGTTCACATTTTCAAATCGGTGATTCTATAAAAAGTAAACGATGAAAAGTGATGAGCTTTTCGTTTAAGTCAGACACAAAAAGACAGTTTGAAAGTCGGAACATACGAATCAAGTAATAAAAAACACGTCAATGTCGCTCTCAATAAACATTGAATACAAAATGCACAATATTCAATGATAACTTTATGATGAATCATAATGCCGAAGTTTTTAATGGAGTGAAATAAAGTTTTTACTAGAGTTAGTTTATATGCTGAATTACACAGTTCAGTATACAAACCAGTTTGTATGCCGAATTACACAGTTCATTATAGGAACCAGTTTGTACACTGGATTACACAATTCAGTATACGAGCCAGTTTGTACACTGGATTACACAATTCAGTATATCAGTAACGAACCAGTTTGTACACTGGATAACACAATTCAGTTTGCGAACTAGTTTGTACACTGGATTACACAATTCAGCATATAAACCAGAACATGAGAAAATTACATTTATCAGCAATACTAAATCATAAATGCCTTCGTTTACCCTATTTAATAATCAGAAAAGGCGAAATTTTCCATTCTTCCTACCTTTCCTAGTAAAAACAAAACATGGCACATTACACCAATGCCCACTGTGCTCTTGCGCACGAACATGCCTATCATAGCACTACATAACAGGCCTGTTGCACACTTTTCAGTGTACACATAGTCCTCAATATGTGCATTCCGTAATCATATTTTTCTCGATTTGATTCCTAATGCAAAATTTAGTTCCTCATACTCGAAGCACGTGCTCCTGGCTGAAGTAGATCCACGCATTTCAACCGCGGAGAAAGTGGTTGGAATGGAAATGAAAGCATTCCTTTTGAACGTGAACCAAATTGTGCCAGCAACAAGCACCTGTATAGAGGAGGACTACCCGTACATCACACCGCTGGATCCCCGTAAACCTGAGGTACAAAAGTCGCATAGAAACACAGCATCGTTCTCACCCAGTAGCGCGTTATCCTATCACTATTTTAATTAACCTATTTTTGCTTATCAGAAATCATTCAACCTTACAGTGAATAATTTTTTGAGACTGCTCAAGGTACACTGGTTTATTCATTTGTACAGATATATTCCAAGTAATTCTTACTCGATAATTGTGAACATTTACAGAACTGAGTTGCATACTGTGGACTAGACTCTGACACACTGAGCGTTCCAACTACGACTGCTCCAATGTATGCCAACAGCGTTGGTAAATTAAAGACTTAAAAAGTTAGAGTAGTAGTATTGGTGACGGTACTAGTGTTGACTGCAGCGTTTCAGCGACTATATCGCACCAGAAGAAGCGGGACCATTTAGTAGGGACTGTATAATGCCTAATCCTTCAATAGTAATACTAAAAAATGCAGAACATAATAAATATGTAGAAGGTGTGTTCCCACATAGGATCCCCTGAGCATAGAAACAGTAAGTTAAGAATGAAGGGAAAAAAAGACAAAGAAGAGATAACGAAGAAGGTGTGACAATGGAAGAAAGTGAAGTGGGCACGAGCGACAGAAGCCCCGAAAGCCAATCTATAGCTGAGGTCCCCAAACAGAGCTAAAAAGTCCGATCATTGTGCGGCACCAGAATTTTCAGTAGTGGCAGTTTGAGTTATGAAAGTTGAAGGTCACTACAAAACAGAAAAAGTAGAGCTTCTTTATTACGCAACTGATTCCCAGAAGACTCCAGCGACCGATGTTGCTGACAACATCTTATCAGCAACATCGACCTGCTAAGCCCTTTATAAGTCAGCCACATTTTTTAAGACCTAAACAAATTGTGCCGAGGATATTCGTGGTCCGTCACTGTCCACTATACATGTTGTGTGAATGCATCGCCGGCCTCCCCGGGATAGGTTAAGAAAGGGTTAGCCCTATCCGTTCAAAATTAGGAGGAATAAGTAAGCAAGTGCATGAAATATAGACGCCTGTTCACGTAATATTTCGATCACTTGAAAAATAAGGTGGCCCACATAGAGAAAAGATGAGCGTTGAGTACCTGCGCACTGACGAGGCCCGACACCACATGCATGCTTCCGTTGTTGAGGGTATGGTTTTGTCTAAGTTGCATGGTAAATTAAAGTTACACAGGACTTTTGTGCACGATGTAAGTGCATATGATACACATCAGTCACGTTAGGCTTTGGCTCAAATTTTTATTTCGGTTTTAGAATTTTTATTTCGATTTTTTTAGCGGGGCTCATGAAGAGCCGTCATTTTAAGTTTGCTTCACAATCGCCCAACTTGCTGACCTCTGATGCCCAGGTGATACAAAGAAATGCTTTTACCTTCCAAGTGACAAATCAAATTGAACGAGTATGAACGAATATTTCTAACATTTTATCATCACTTACAAACTGCAATACACATAACTGAAAAGCCTCTCTGCTTGTAGGTGAGCGAAAATTGTCTACAATTGGGCCAGAGCGCTCATCAAAGAACGCTGACAAAGAATACAGAGCTTAGATCAAAGAATGTACGTTTCCACCGCTAAGATGAGATGATGGCAACAACCGAAAGATAAGAACTGCCAACTAACTGAATATACCATTACGAAACTCATTTAAGGGAAGTATTAAAGTGCTCATCGAGAAAATTAACTATGAAATGCACACCAAAAATTTACCTTCCACCAAGCGATAGAAGGGACACCTTCTCAAGAAACAAAAGCTACAGTAGAAATTCATCAATGAAAACTGCTCTCTCTCAAAAAAAGGAAAATACAGCATAAAGAACGGCCAAGAAGGCTTCTTCATAAATGATGATAAATCGCAGTGAGTTGCTGGAGCACACCCAAAGACGTGGTTTAGTTTGGCGTTCCTGCACCAAGCCATGGTTTAGTTTGGTGTTCCAGCGCCAAGCCATGGTTTAGTTTGGCGTTCCTGCACAAAGCTATGGTTGTGGCCTCACCACTCGCACAAACTTCACTCAATGAAGCGGCTTGGCGCGAGTCTCATACTGCACTTCTGTTGTTCGGTAACCCACGGGCAACGTTAACTACAACCTTCAGCAACGCAGCAACAGAAGGAAGCATTGTGCGCTGCAGCGACCTCACACAAAGCCGTCTCACACCAAACATTATTATATCATATTAGGGATTTACCCACCGTCGCCACATTTCACAAAACCAACCTTCCCGCTTAAAGACGACCCCCAGCTCACATGGCGACATTACCATACAACTGAAGCCATAAGAACAGCTCGGGAAGCCATAAGAACCATTAGATACATTGAAGGACAGTCCACTTCCAAGGGGAATACGTTAAACATGAAGAAGCTAAACATGAAGAAGCCAAACATGAAGGAGCCAAACCTGAAGGAGCCAAACATTAAGAAGCCAAACCTAAAGGAGCCAAACATTAAGAAGCCAAACCTGAAGGAGCTAAACATTAAGAAGCCAAACATAAAGAAGTCAAATATGAAGAAGACAAACATAAAGACCTAACCTAATTTTATAGCGGCCTCATCAAAACGTAGCGATAGCTTGAGCGACATAAAATTATATATTATTTTAGATGAACCGACTAAAAAGTTAGAGACTAAGGAGACCAAGAATAAAGACGCAGAGCCGTTGAGAGGCCCAACACTGACGCCTAAGGTAAACGTGCTCGCCGTTGCCGGTTTTGAAATACAGCATCACCAAGAATTAAGGAGTCCAACTAAGCCAATGATAACTTCACTTAAGGATTACACCGATGGAGAATTTTTTAGGGAACTTTGTGAATAGACTTGAGCTTCAATAGCGCCTAGATAGCCCAGGGTTACTAGACATCGCAATGCATATTAAGAAACTCTGTCAACAAAGACTCCTTAGTCTATCCTTAATGCAGAAAGAACGATAAATCACCACCGACAATCACTGCAAGGCAACTGTCGGACATCCCCGTTAATTCTACAACTTAGCACAGTCAAACACCCCGTTTTGAACGCCTTGAAATCGAAAAATCATCTTTCCGACGATCACATTCGTGTCAGACTTCTTAACTCGACTACCCACAAATCCTTTCGCGACACACCGCCTCCATTCCAACACCTGCCCCTGGCTGCATCGCTGACCCGCTGACGACGAGAACAAGAGGGGAAGTTAGCCAGCGTCGCGCTTGAAGTCCCTGAGCTGCTGGTCATCAAGGTCCCAGTGCCAGGGCATGCAGATCTCGCCATCGAACATGACAGCGTAGTACCTGGTGACCCAGACCCTGGCCCCCGTCAGGAGGGGCAGGAGGCGCTCCGAGTGGGTGACCAGACGCTCCAGGCAGCAGATCATTTCCTCCGGTGCCACCGAGTCGTCCTTCTGCAGCATCTCCAGGGCGAACACCTCCTCGCACAGCACGTGCATCGCCTCCTCCTTCTGCTTTTGTCTGGAAATGGGGGGAAAATGGTGATGGATGAAGGAAAAATAGTGATGGATGAAGGAATTAATGGTGATGGATGTAGGAATCAATGTTGATGGATGTAGGAATCTATGTTGATGGATGTAGGATGTAGGAATCAATGTTGATCGATGTAAGAATCAATGTCGATGAATGTATGGATAAATGTTGATGAATGTATGGATACATGTTGATGAATGTTTGGATAAATGTTGATGAATGTAGGGATAAATGTTGATGAATGTATGGATAAATGTTGATGAGTGTATGGATAAATGTTCGTGTATGTACGGATAAATGTTCATAGATGTAATAATAAACATCCATGTACATATGCCACAGTAAACACAAAGAGAACCTGAATGACTACCGATGTGAGGATGAAATAGACGTATGAGAGCAGGCTCTGAGAGCAAGCTCTGAGAGCAGGCGGCCTTGAGAGCAGGCCCTGAGAGCAGGCTCTGAGAGCAAGCTCTGAGAGCAGGCCCTGAGAGCAGGCCCTGAGAGCAGGCCCTGAGAG
>VOMN01031071.1:0-12590 GCA_014899125.1 Orchestia grillus
TGTCCCGCCATTTTTGGCGGGGTTTGTCTGCTAGTTAATATAAAAACTAAAAGAGGTCTCGCTGATAGCTTCCGTATCCTGCCTACGAGCGGGCGCGCGTGTTATTATTTGACGGACGATCGCCGGCCGAGCGATGTTCCGCCCGAGAGCCTGCGCTCCAACTGTGTCAACAAAGCCTCTGTGATGAGGCGCCTTGTTTTTGGGCCGATTAATGGCTAATTAATTTCAAACAATATTTTGTTGGCGCTCGTTGTTGTGAAGACGTAGATCGGAAATAGGTTGTGTTGCTGCGGTGTTGCAGATGTATTTTTTAATTGTCTGCAAAAAACGTTAAATTGGCTGATATTTTATGTTTTCTCTGCCGTAGAAATGATTGGTCGGACTAGGAAGTCTGACAGACCTTTGTATGTTTTATTCTCAGGACCAGGGAGACAATTTTAGGTTACCGCAGCTACAGACAGGCTTTCGGGCTTTCTCTCTATCGTGCCCACTTTCCTTCTTTCAATTTTTACGCATTAGCTATTTATTCTACGTTTTATTTTTCTCGTCATTCTTAAACTGCTGTGAATATGCGCAGAATATCTTGTGTGGGTACCCACCTTGCGCCTAGATCTCCTGGTTATTTAGTGTATGCTAAATTATATTATAATTTTTCTTTGCTCTCGTGAGATCACGTTCCTAGTGGCTAAGGAGCTTTAAACAGACGAATTATAATACTAGTATTAATTAAAATATTTTAATTTCAATATTTAGTAAATGGTAATTAACTGGTCTGCCCAAGATGAGTAACCTTTGTGTTATCGATTGCTTACTAACCTTTGTATATGGCACAAAATGGGTTTGTCTCATTTTAGATTTGTGTTGTTAATTGAAAAAGTTTTGCAATGAAACCTTTGAAAAACTGCCTAAAATATACTAAAATTGGTACGGCATGTACTCGTAGACCGAATGTATTAATGGTTGAAGCAAAAAAATTGCTTTCTGCGTGAGCTATTTTAGCTCAAGATTGAATTTGCCTGAAGAATCCTAGTGGTTTGCTAGCGAAGCTCGAAATACATTTAACTATTGAGTCTTCTTGCGTTTAATTCATGTATTCTTGACTTACGTCAGAAATGAAGTTTCTAATACGCTTGTAACTATGTAAGCGTATAGAGTATCAAGAATTAAAAATTGTATGCCAAAACAAATTGAAAACTGTTGTTTTGCTCGTTCTTCCTTGATGTGTCTCTGTCTGTCAATATTAGGACGTACCAAACTCCTCGTTAAGATCCTCGGTGAACAAATAGGTCTCAAGAAGACCCTCAACGAACCTATTCATTCCTCAGCTCTCAACGGAACTCTGAGTAGGGTGTATAATTGACCTCCAGTGTGCACGTGAGGGGGTTCAGGACCCAGCGTTCAATTATTTAATTAAGATCCAAATATGGGCCTCACAACACTAGGTTGACAACGCCTTCTTCCTAAGCTCATGGTTCGACGCTACCACTTGAGAACGTGGTTGCCTACCAGTGCTCGCAGCACTAGTCTGACCCAGCCTCAAAGCTTGACCCGCAGAATTACTTAACCAACCGAAGTGGAGTTGAAAGCAGACCAGTGCTCGCAGCACTACTCTAAGCACATCTTTAAGTTTGACTCGCAGATTTACTGTCAGCCTAAGAGGAGCTAGAGCAGACCAGTGCTCGCTCGACAGGTTCGACACTATTTAGCGCGGTCACCGTCAACTCGAGCTCAACTCGAGCTCACCGCTCAGGAAAATGGAGTACCGATCAGCACCCTGAGCACAGTTTTCCATGCTAACTTGCGCTAGCTGTCCTGCTGACGCAGCGTAATGCTTTACGTAATTGTCTTTTTTTTTACAGTAAAACAGAATTGAAACCTCTGTTGCTCTGCAATAGATATCGTATATAATTTGATGGGCTGGTGTATTCAAATAAAACGCATGACCTTGATCGAAATGAAAGCTTGTGTTTCTTTTTTAATTTAATTCATATTTAAAGATTCTTATTATGATTTCATTGAGTTTATTCATTTTTTCAGCGGGCGCTGTAAATACGGGTGAAGGGCCACTTCTTATCTTGGACATGATCCAAAGAGTAGGACAACAGGGCAGGCTCAAGCTCCAATATTTCATCATCAGATTTGATATCGGGCGCCTCATCGCGATTTAGGCTCCATCATCTTTGGAATAATTCACGTGGTCGCCTAGTTTTCTATAACACAGGCAGTGTTTATTATGGTCTATTCCTAGTTTGTTCACTGGGAGAACTTGCTTGATGTTATCCGAACCTCGGAACTGTACGAAGTTATAGCTTTCATGCATGGCATAAAATTTTTTAGGTACAGTTAAGTTTAATTCTTGTAATATTTGGTTATAAAGAACACATACTGTTAAGTGTGATCTGATGACAGAGACTTGTTCCACGAGCGCAGACTTCCTAATGGGAAGTCAACTTGGTTTTTGCGAGACATTTTGCATCCATCTGTTAGTTTGAGAACCTATTGGTAAATTTCTGAGTTTTAAAATATTTATCACCTTTCTACAAGCATAGTTCATCTTAGAAACCGGAAAGTTTCTCCTGTAGTACATTTAAAATTGAGTACAATTCCGGTTTGAAATTTGTTTGTTACTCGGTTTCAATTTCTTGGGCAAATACGGGGTTCAGGAGCCATGGAACAGGTTGGAATTGTTGTTCAGAACTCAAATGATTAACTTTTTTATGTAATGGGGCGTCAGATAATTTTTCTGTGTCTAATGTGTCCGCTTCATATTTTTACTCTGAAACAGTTGTCTTCCTTTATCATGAAAATTATATCAGAAATATTTGAGATGCTCAAAATCGATCCTTTGGCGCAGACACGTAAAAAGTGCAATTCTGCTACTCTTCCGGTGAAAGATGTCCTTCTGCAGGTTCATCATTAAAGTTGCACATTACGAATCTAAGTCGAACCCTCCTCGTGATAGACCGGCCTTCAACTTCCTATTAAATAATCTAATTTTTTCGCAATCATCATTTCATGCACGGTACGTTTCTTACGTGGCGTGTTTCCAAAATTTTCCGAATGACTGAAGGAACTCTGGAATCCTTCTTGACTTTGAAGAGCTACGGCGCATATCGAATTTGCAGAAAAATGTGCTATTGACGATTCGTGCGGTTGGAGTTTCATAAGCTGCGCAAATTTTCACTTGTTTGTTGCTAGATATTGGCGAGAGAAAACGATGGGGACTTTATAAGGGAAGGCAATTATTAGGAGCATTAGACCAGCGCTGCTCGCTGGTGTCTCTGGATAGGACCACACAAGCTTTCTATCGAGGCCTTATGGGATCATCGTAATTTGTAAACCCATCGGGGCTCTCTGCATCCCGTCATTGTGTGAAAACCACCTCGCAAACACAGGCTCCAGGCAACGGTACTGCTAAATGTGGTGCTGCTATCCCAGCTTTCCCAGCTCTTGCTCTTCGACTGTGTTCCTTGATTTGAATGGACACGAAAGTATGTAATTTCATGCTTCGCACACTCGCATCTGGGTATACAACAATGAGCTTTCCGGGCTTTCTTTTCTTGAAAAACTGCGAGTTTTGTGAGCGTGTTCATGTACTTAAATTGTACCGTGTTTCCTTGATTCATTTCCCGTTTGGTTCTTTTCCCACGAATCCCTGCATGTGGGATGCATAGTTAAGGAAGTATAAATTCATGAAAAGGTATGCGCTCTGAGGAGTTTTTTTCCTACTCAAATGCGCAAAATTGACTGGGTAATTTTTTCTTAATGAAATTATTTTCAAGTTTTTGAATAATTCGATTTTGGCGAGTAACGAACCGTGATTTAACCTCATTTTGAAGAGCAGCAAAAACTTTGTTTATTCCTTACTTTTTCTTTCTAATATGAGTGCTTGCTAGGTCACGTACGGTTGACCGCTTAAAGATGAATATCAATAGGTATATATAGACACACAAAAGGTTCTAGCGTCAGCGAAGAGCGTCCGACGGAGAGGAATTTAAATAGATCCGTCTAAATTAAGGTGCAAATGGCTCACCGTAAAGATCAATGACTCGTTGCCCCGCTCGTTGTCAGCGTTCTTAGGAATGCCATTGGAACGCGAAGTAGCAAGGTAGAGTTCTTAGTACGAGCCAATTTGCTTAATGTTAGGTGCCGGTTGTGAAGAGGCTCAGGTTCTTGCCTTCATGGTCGGGACTGATCACACTCAAAATACTGTTCTACAGATATTTCTCGGCCCCATGCGTATTACCAATCGCTTCAAGACTAATTTTAAGAGTTAGTGCTATATTAAGGTTTGCCGTTATACTGTCATTCCACTTTAACATTAACCATTGTAGAGTATAAGTATGAAGTAGAACTATTTTACAGTGCGAGAAAAAAATATTTCTGAAAGAAAGACTTATTTGTAAATCATTCTAGATAAATGATGAATGTTCGTCTAAAATAAAAATAGGTATTTTTTGCCTCGAATTCAAAATAATTATTCGTGTTCTGATGTCGTTTACTTATGAGAACATTTGTTGAGAAAGTTTCTGCTCTAAAAAACATACCGTTACCTGTTGATTGAATTCGCAAAGTTGCCTCTAATGATTTTAGTATAAATGTACTTACTAATTTAAAGTTGCTTCACGTTTTTTGTCATTTTACTCGAGTTACTTCTTTTCGTTACTCTGTCAATATCCTAAGGAAAGGATATTTGCGATGAGATCGAAAGCATGCACTCTCTAAATACGAGCCTGTGACGTCACACGTACGTACTTGCACAAAGTAGACATGGCACCTCGTCTCAAGAGGCTGACGTCTGTTGCGCTGAGTACCCAAATGCCTGAAAATAATTCTATCAAGCTGCTGTACTTGGTCTGCCTACACAGTCGGCACCTCTCGACACCATAACGAAGTGCTCCCGTTCTTCTACCGACTCTCCACTAAGATTTACGAAGCCTTAATGAGATCACTTTGTTTGTTCAAGAGCAAATGCAAATTGTGTCTTTATTCCCGTCGATGTTTTGTCAACTAATTGCCAGATGTGGACACTCCACGAGCAGCATTTGTTACCAGTCCAATTGCCTCGCATAAAATTTTACGATCAAGCTTATGGTGATGGCTCGTAAAAAAGCGCTCTGTATGAATGGAGTGTCGCGTGTGACAAGCTTTCTTGGTCCCCGAGCGCGTTGGAGGAAGAGGTGTAGGATTTATGAACAATGCCATGCTATTACCGTCCCAATTTATGGTTGAATTGTTTTTTTTCGTTCATTTTTGTACGAATGAAAGATGGAGTCCTTGGAGCAAACTTATGCAAGTATGCTTTACTCAGAAGTTTGGGGTCGAGTGTGTGATCAGATCCATTAATGATTACCTAACTCAATTGATGTGTGGTTCAAGTGAGAGGTGCGTTCAAACGCTTTAGCAAGATTAAAATGTCTATCGTCATTTCATATTGTCGGCATTTCTGTTCGTACTGTCCGTTTCCTATTTATACTTTGATATCGTCTGCATAACTTTCCTTCGATGTTCACTTTTAAACTTGTATATATTGTCTTACAGCTTTTTTAAGTATTCATTAGTTGTTGTAGTTGTAGTGAAAGCAGCGCTTCAGAAACTCAGTCTANATAGCATAGGATAGGCAAACCTAATTAACCTACCTCTATTGCCTATTGCCTATCCTATGCCCCTTGAGGGGAAGTATTCATTAGAAACTGAAACAGATTGAAGGGCTTTTGCTCTTCATTTGGTAATTTTGTAATCAAATGTAGTATGTTAGAATGAATTATTCATAGTTTTTGAGGGGTTTTGTAATTAGCCGTACACTTAAAAGCATTATATCGTCAATCTTGTATGTGCACGAAATTTTCTTTAAATTCTGCGGAAAAGTGTTTCGGAAATCATATTGACGGTAGCCTAATTTTCAATGGTGTGCTCATTTTTTATTGTGCCTTCCATCATATCTTCTGAACTATTAAAAATTGCGAGTGAAAAGCATGATAACTCTCAAAACTGCCTTCATTATGTGAACGCACGAAATAAATATAGTGTGAGGTAGTATGTTTGTAGTTTCAGCTAAGTAAACAAAGCATCTAACACGATACACGATTACTGTCTGCCCTATGCAACTGAGAGCTATAATGAGCTACGCCGACGTTGCTGCTGTGGATGGTGTCAGAGCTAATTGCGGCGCAGTCCATGTTTATTCAGCTACTGAAGCCTGTGTAGAAATGTAGAGACGGTGGACACTGCACAGCCGCCTGACTTGTGAGATGGAGCAGGCCCAGTGGGGGGCTGTAGTTAGAGGGTGCAGTGGACGTCGAGGGCTGGGGTGTGTTTAGAGGGGTGTGTCGTAGATGAAGAGTGGGCAAGAGAAAGTTGTGTGTCACTGTATGGGCTTTTAGAGAGAGAGAGAGAGAAAGGGAAAGGAACAAAAATGAGAGGGAAGTTGTGATCGAATATTTACGTGCTCTCACTGAGATATGACAAGGGAAGCATTAATTATAATTATACTGTGAATGGTGGAATAACACTGGCTCATAGGGGTGAAAGTACCGTGGAGAAAACGTCTAGAAAGTTATCAGTTACAACAGAATCTAGTATACGAAATGTATTTTAAAGAAAGATGGAAGAAATAAAAGGAAACAGTACGAGTCTGTGCCCTGGCTGCAAGTTGCGTGTCTTGCTGAAAGTATGGCTCCACACATCAGACCTCAGGCAGTGTCAGAGGAGTGCGGGGGTGGGCGTCTTTAATGACATTCACTGGGACCAATTTGAAGGAAGCGAGGGCGCTTGAAACTGTTTGTTTGCATTGGGCAAGCGTTAAGTAAGGCATGTCGACGCTTCGCCGTCGGTAAGTCAGCGTCACCGTCTACAGGGCGGCCTCGCTCTGCTTGTTCGGAGCTATGAGGCAGATCGAGGTAAATAATTATCAGTGCCGGGGCCCCCGCGAGATGCTTCGGATCTAATTGAGAAGCGTACTTACATTAGCTGTGTTAATGATCTGATGTAGGGCTTTATATTAGCAGTATTTTGAGTAGCCTATTTGGTGATAAGAACCTGAAGACGAGTAATGAATTTTAATCCGTTTTTTTGTTTTTTTGTTTAGAAAGGTATTCTATTTTTACTCACAAGCTCTATGCTGGTATATAGGATTAAAAGTTACCCCAAGATAAAGTGTGATGGCTTACATGAGAAGTAACTGCAAATGTTCTGAGTTTTAAATTATGGAAACTGAACTTACTTTCCAATGATGGGCATGTTGGGAATTTTACTCGACGTAACAGAGTTTGATGTAATCAATACCAATGCATTTTATGCTAAGATACCTGCTTGCTTTGTTAAAGCTTTATCACGTGCAAAATATACAATCGACTTATTTCACCGGTTTGTTACCATGTACTTCCCTCAATACCTCTAGCGCTCATGCAGCAGTTAGTTTTGTGATCATTGATGCAGGTCATGTGGAAGCGGAAAAAAGCGGCTGAAATTGTCGCTGCGACTCCGTCAATTACCGAACTGTGAAGACGACTTTCAAACAAAGGGCACGAATACAGTGCAGACCAGATTTTTATGGAAGGGCTCTTTGAAAGATGTTAGAAAAAAATGAAATTGCATAGAAAAAAGAAAAAACTGCTCACCTCATGAAGCAAAAGATGTAGATTCGCAAATTTTTGTGGAGTTTTTGGGTATTTAATGTTGCTCCCCCAAGATTTTTCTCGTTCAAGAGTCAGGGGAAGACCTTGTGGTCGACCTATGAAAATAAGCAACTGCTGCCGGTAGAACTCGAGTGAGCTAAAGAGTTATTTATTCAAATTTGGTGTGTTTTGTTGACAAGCAAGCTGGGACACGAAGATATCACGCGTTAGTACGTCTGCTTGAATGCATGATTCTGTTGGATGCTTGCTCAAAGCCTATGGCTTAGAAGTTTCGATCAATAATGTTTCTCATTTATATCTTCTCATCTTCATCGCCAAAATGTGTGGAGCATTGATGCTGTGATAAAATCCAGTGCAATTTTATCGTTGGGCTTCCTACTCTTTTATAATAGGTATTTAGCGTTCTTGGTGTTGCGAAATTTGACCTTTATCGAAATGATTATTTTACTAATAAATTTACTCATTGAGTTTTTGCTTGGTTTTCATGAATTTAACGATCGTGTTCGACACTTATGGGCCAAAAAATGTTGTATTTTTTGTTTTGAGATGACCCGGTTACCGAGCCGTGGCTGGTACTGTGTCACACCATCCTGTTGTTGATGGCACACTGCAAGGCAGTCAACGGCAGCTGAACGAGAATTGTTCTCTCACTCTCATCTCAAGATTCAGAGACATTCTCTGGCCCCATGATCCCCGGATTTGTCCATTCGTAATTTTTTCTTGTGAGGCTACCATTAAAAGTCCGGTCTATACGACGCGACTAAGAACACTGGGTCAATTGATAACAGACGAAACTCGTGGTATCCCAGTAGAGATGTTGCAGCAATCAATGAGAAACTTCCAAAACAGCTTAGAAGACTGCATACGTAGAGGAAGATGCCATCTACAAGACGTAATTTTTAAACATTGATAATTTGGATTACTGCCTCTTAAAAGGCAAGTTGTAGTTTCCATTGCTGTCAATAAAGTTTTTTTACATTTTTCCTATTTTTTATTTTATTTATATTCTTGTTTTTCTGCGTTTCCCTATACTAAAAGATATCTGCCTCGATCTGTTTGTACAGGAATCAGAGTTGGAAACCATTCATGCCAGTGACGCTGTGCAGCTTCTACTCCCACTTTTACTGCACTTATCGCGTCGTCCTGTTCAAGTGGACTGGCTGAGCTCAAATTCTTTGTCCCTAAATTCCTGTCGCAATGATGTAGTCAGAATTTTTTCATTTGCTAACTCCGTCGAGGGACTCGAGATGGTAATGGGTTGTCCTGTAGAGCGACTTCGTAGCGCTGCTGGGAGAGGAAACAATCCTTTCCTTTCGATATACACTGTAATACGCTACATTATTTTAATGCGTTCTTGTCCATTATCTCTGGCTATAAATCATTTTACGAAAGTGTAACATATTAAACTGAAGTCAACACTGCGGCTGAACTCGGCATCGTAAGGGTGAATGACATCTTCGAACCTCATTTCAGATATTTTTGGAGGCCTTATTTCACTGGTGTTTTACAAGGGTCTTTTCGCCGCCCTGAGCCGACCGGCAGGTGACGCGTGCCTCCCATGACGCTCGTGTGACCAATAGAGGGCGGGTCTCAGGTGTCGTCGTCTGCATTGCTGATGTACAGCCTTCGTGCCGCATCCATTCTGCTGATCGCTGAGCGCGTGAAGAAAAAGTGCTTTTGTTTATCACTCGCCGACTTTGTTTTTCTTGCGCCAGGTCTTGCTTGATGACTTACACCCTGTCCAAGATCACTGGGTAATCATTTTTCTGTTTCTTGCCATTCGTCAAAGCATTGAGGCCCTTCTGGTAAGTTGGTGCATAATTTCGAGCCTATAGTTCGTGAATATGTTGTTTCACTTCACAAGTAACTCGTCCGTGTATGTTTGACTTTATATCTAGTGTATAATTTGTTGCATTCCTTTCTTCACACGCTGCGAACGTTCTTGAAAACGTCCTACCGCAGTTTTCTCTTGCCGCCGCAGGCTTCGCGAATGAGCAAATCTCGATTCGCGCTTCACAGCATGAGTTTCTGATTCATTTTGGGGGCGTATTTTTTATAAGAAATGCAATGAATTTTGTACTGAATTGAGATACGGGACATTATGAATGTAAAAAGAAAAGTTAACGCTCTGGTACTAGATTAGAGATTAGAGTCGCGAAGATATAGTCGAAACGAGTATGAGCGATCCAGTCATTAATAAAAGCGTGCTTTCTCAGTTTCTATCTTGCAACGGCTGCTCTCAGGTGTTCTCAAACGTAGACATTTCTTGTTTCTAGGGAAAAATCTGTTAATTTGAAAAAAACATTTTTGTGTGGGTCGTAGAAAAGAAATGAAACTGTCATCAAAGTATTGCCGGAAGCTTGTAACGAAAGTGTGACCTTACAAACTCGTAGAGCTATTCTCGTTCTTACGACAAATATAATTGAGCGTTCAAAAGAGGGTATAGTGAGAAGGTGAGAAACAATAACGAGAGGGAAATCTGTGGAAAATGTGGAAACCTCAAACCTGCGGCGTCTTAAGGAGAAACATCGTCTTGAAGCGTTTGGTGCTGTCGCCATTGGACGTTTCAGCTTTTGTCATTTTAAAAAGAAAGTTCGGGTTTTGAGCCCGTTCGCAGCTTGATGTCGGAACGCTCGATGGTCAGCTGCTGCAGACCAGGCCTCGGTTGAAGATTTTGCCTATGATTGAACTGAATGAACCGGACGTTTTGCTTGACTGTGATTGGGCGTGGAATTTTTGGCTGAGCAGTGCAACACAGAAATCAAAATTTGAAAACCACAAATGTTATTTTGATGAACATGAGATTGACTGAAAATGATTACTGAAAAAAGGGACCTGGGCCGAGTAACTTGAGGGCAGAAAGCAGTTAGGAATGTAGTCCTGTACAGCTGACGCGGTTATCTACAATCTAGAAAGAATAAATGCTGCGACTTCAAAGATGAAAAAAAAACAATCGCAGAAGGTGGCTGTCTGAAAATTTACGAGTTCTCGTTTAATAATGGCACGCGTAAATGATACGCTATTCCTCGGATTTTTTCTCTCAGATAACAATGCCCCAGCTCGGGCATAAAGATCTGCCATGGTGTGTTATGTTGGGAAATTTAGTAGTGCCCTCGTTAAAGTTCGAATTTTATTATTTTAGTTTTTATTTCGATCGACTCGTTAAATGTTCGGAAAATAATTTTTCAACAGTCAGAAATTTTCGTTCGGTTCGGATAAACCTTAGATTGTACGTGGGACGTAGTTTACCGTAATTGCGAAAGGGTTTAGATGCAGAGACTTGTTCAATCGCTCGTTGAGATGGGTGGAGCTCGCGTCGAAAATGTCCAGTGCCTTCGGTAAATCAAAAGAAAATTGCAGTTTCTACTTAGAAATTCGTTGACCTACCTTCACAAGGAGACGGACCTGCCGCTTTTTCCTCGATAGTTTAAGAGTTACTTCACAAGTAGAGGTGAAGTTTTCTCATCTCTGAAGGCACTATGTGTGTATGAGGTGCCTACAGTGTTGCTGCTGCAAACGCTCTTTCTGCTCCGCCGGTCTGCTTGGACGGGACCCACAAAACCTTGGGCGTGGAGTCTCCATGTTGTACAGGGTGTCCTAGAAATAACTGACCCTTTTAATTAGGGTGCCACATAACTTGGTATCCTATTTACTCGTCACCGCACGGGACAGTTACTCGTACTTCCAAGCCACCCTGCATTACCTCCCTATGTTCTTATTCGTCTTTATGGTTCTGAATTTTCGTGCTTCTTTTTAACTCCCGTGCGAGTAAGGAGCGATAAGTGCCTTCATCAAATGTGTATTTAGTCGTCCCTGATTTTTAGGCATTCGTTCGTTGCAAAATTCACATCACCTATCGGAATTTTTTTCCTTCTTTCAGGTTTATCCTCGATTCGTACAACATCCCACATTCCCTTACGTACGGGGCAAGTGTGTTAGGGTGAATTTCTCATTCACGAGGCATGTTTCTTTATAACTTGGCACAGACTTGGCACGTAGGGGTAATTCATTAAAGACTGCAGCTCGTCTGTGGCTAGATTTGACATGAAACAAAGCGCTCTCGAGACTAATGACTCATTTAAGACCTCGTGCATCTTTAGATCAGAAAGCTGTTGTTGCTGGTGCTCGGCGCACGGTTCTCATACTTGCTCGACCGAACAATTTGGGCCTAAAGGGCGCAAAGTCGGCATGCGCCGAGAGTCGCTGCTTTTCGCGAGCTTTCGCAACGAAACTTTGCACGGAGATGCAGGACTGATAACCGTGAACAAGTCTCAGATGGGGCGACTCAGGCGCGATATTATCGGGCACCGCCTCACTATTGCGATATTTTTTCATCTTCATCGCGAGGCTTGACGGGCTGAAAAATATCATGGTACTTCATGCAAAGTTAGTGTCCTGGCGCACCTTGACAGTACGACGATCCGCGCTAGAGATGCCTCGCTTAATTGCGGTCCGCACATCACGAATTTTACCCAGACCGAAACTCTGCAATGTCTTTCACACATGCATTCCCGTGAATAGATCAAGCCCGTATCCACGCTACATCGGTTCAGATAAGGTCTTGGATTCCACGGCCTATTTGCTCTACGTGAGTCAGAGATCGGGAAAGGTCGGAGCCGTGCGAGGGCTCTATGGATGTCTTACTTCAACGGGCACCTCCTTTCTCACTTAACGGGATGAATTGGCAATTTACTGGGGAGCTTTTATTGCGTTGCTCTCTAGTGAAGATGTAATGATCGTGGTTTCACAAATGAAATCAGGGAAGTGCATCGTCTTGGTTATGAAGAACATGCGATGTCCCTTAAATCATACGGTGCCAAGTGCCGTATATGGCGAAAACGAGTTACGAATACCACTGGTATTCCCAAGCCTTCCTTTGTCAGGAGAGCGAGTTGTTTAAAATAAGGTTACCACTACTACACCTTTTTAATTTCTATTTAAAATAAGTCAAGT